>JAUZNJ010118690.1:0-19338 GCA_034780135.1 Jordanella pulchra | reverse complement strand
CGAAAGAGTTGATGACCCATCAGAACCCCCTAATGACCATCGGGTCATTGATGGTCATTAGAGTTTTGTTTTTTTTTCCCCTCACACAGTATTTCACAAACTGTGACACTATGATGCTAAATGAAGCCAGGTGACCTCTATGGGCATAATGTTGGAGGGATCAGAGCCACCTTTTCTTTCCCTCCTCTAATTCTTTGGTCACACCTACAGTATATTTATCTCAATGTTTTCCAGCATCAGTTAGAACTGAGGAAGCCTCTTGGATGGGAAGTGAAACAACTTCTAGAAAACTTCACATTCAGTTGCCTAAACTGAAATCTCCAAGCTTGACCATGACCTGGAAGACTGAGGACCTCCACAGATAAGTGAAAAAAAAAAAGTTTGCCTTGCAACCATTTCTTGACTGATGAAGGTCAACTAGAGGTCCAAATTAAAAGTTGTGTTTTATTCTGGATTCTTTTTGACCTTTTTGTCATTTTTTATTTTTAAACTTGCTACATAAACAATAGATGACATTGATATTTGACATAGTTAACACACATCCCCCTAAAATAACTGCTATATTCTCACATGTTTCCCATTTTTCAAGAGTGACTCAAAGAAAGAAGCCTCTATATCATTGATTTGCACCAACTGAAGCAACGTTTTCCTCTTATGAACTTAAAAAATGTCAATTAAAGAAAATAATTCAGTTACATTTATCTCATGACATTTTTAAGGATACTAACCCAGTGTTTTATTGAAAATATTTTTGATATAACTATAATCTTTTTTTTATATACAATAAAGCTTGGGTTGCATAACAACAAAAATGATTGGAGACTGAAAACCAACTATTCCAGAGACCTTTGTAATTCTGATGGCATTGTGCATTTTACTATAATATGCCACATAAATTTCATTATATTTTACGGAATATCAGTCATACAGCATGAGTCATTAAAAGCCTTTGCATTTGTTCAGTCAGCAGCAGTTTCAATAGGGCATATTATCAAATAAACTTTATCTTAAGGAGAAGGATTTTCATAGAGGGTGGCTTTCATCTTCTCCCTGAACTGACAAAAGTGAACCTAAATGAATGTGACAGCTGGCTGATTTTAGTAACATTAAGATAAATCAAACCCGGCCACAGGCTGCCAGTCAGTAAGGGGAGCTTCCAGAGGAGTATCATAAACTATTTCCATATGGCAGTTGAAATTTTTATTTATATAAAGCTTTATTAATGATTATTAATGTCCTTGTCAAGTATTGGTTTTCAACTGTTGCACAGAGGTATGCTGATGACGCCCTTGTTTCAGTGCTCTATGTCGTAAATCTCATATATGACACATGCAGCATACAGATAGCCTCATTAGGCCCTGATTTATGTCAGGGTGGTGGAACACTGACTACCACTAAGGCTAATGGTCCCTTATGATGACAAGGCCTGAGAAAGGGGAAGTGAAAGTTACATTTTTCAGCATAAAAAGAAGCGAAGAATGCATTAGCAGGGGGCAAACAGCGTTTTGTTTTTGCACGGATGCCCTCAGGAGCATAACCAACTCTTTTAAACTGGGTTCCACGTTTTCAGCAGGGACTAAATGCTGGAAGCAATGTTTCTGCACACTAAATACAAAATACTTTCTGCATCACCTCAAGGCATTTTGGAGCTTAAAGGTAGACCTGTAACCCTGTATGATAGTTGCTGGTAAAATATTTTTATTTGGCTGCTCTCCATTAATTCAACTCATGTTCACGCCTGCATTTGCATTCTTCATATTTTCTGATTTTCCATTTGTTTTCTCACAAAAGGAAACAAGCAGGAGAAGATCTGGTTTCCATGACATAAACGATTAAAAATGCAAAGCGTGTATCCGCCCCCAAAGAAGAAAAACAAGTGGTTTTTTTTTTCCATATTTGAAAATGTCAAGATGAGCATAGAGTGACCCAGCTGAGGGCTGAACATGCCATTCACAGTAAAGATCACATGAATGCTTAATCAGGTGTGAGTATAACTGAAAACAGAGGCAGAATCGTCTCAAGAACCTGCCTTAGGGCCCTAGCTTTGGTCAATTAGAGGATTAGAGACGTCATACAGGGTCATTTGCTTTATTCATTCATTCATAACAGAATGGAGCTGGGGGCTCTGGATACTAAGGCCGGTGGGAATGATGATCATTGCTGAATTTCATATGTGCTTTGCACATTTGTCTAATGGAAAGGAAGACATGTCTTTTCCACACTAGGTCTAAAAGCCTCTAATTTGTAAAAGTACTCCAATTTCATGGTTTACCTGACAATTACCGATGTGATCGGTGTTGATACTACTATTTCAAAGGCCTCTATTCTTTACTGCATTGAAAATTTAACAGGAAAATGAGTCTTTTAAATTGTGATTATTTCATGATAGAGAAAGGAAAATATAAGTAATGATGCAAAGAAACTAAAGCAATGTATAAGACTGTTAAATCACATATTATTGGTCCCTTTAGCTCTGATTTCTTTACTCCATCCTTAATGGGGCTGCGTTAATCTAAAAGCTGTGTTTTCACATTAATGAAAAGATGCCAACAGCAGCGTCATTCAGACAGCAAAAGTTGTTGGGCGGTTCGCTAGCTGATAATTTCTTGCCAGTAGGAGCCTCGATTATACTGAAATTGTGGATTTCAATTCTCCTAAGAGAAAAGTGGTCAGTTAAAAATTTAGAAGGACAAGATATAGGTACTGCTCATATAATTACAATATCATGAAAAAGTGGATTTAATTTTATATTATATTTTATATATTTATTTGCATTTAAATATGTTAAGTTTCAAATATATTCATTAATTACACACAGATTGGTTTACTTCAAGAGTTTATTTCTTTCAACTTTGATTATTATAACTGATAACTAATGAAAACCCCCCAATTCAATATTTTAGAAAATTGCAGGACAAAAATAGATTTGTTAATCTTAATTAATTTCTTATTTAACGAAACAGGAGAAATATTTTCTTCCAAAAGGCCTGATCTATTTAGCAAAGTTACCTGTAAAACATTGAAGTATAATAAATAAGCATTTTCTCATAAATCTAGACTAAACTGATCATTTCAAAGCTAATTTGGTATTAAATACATCAATTTCAAATAAATTACAGAAACAAACCCATTTGGCAACAAGCCTATCTCATTATTTACAAAACTCCCTACTTAATAATTTTACTTAATTTCATTGAGCCTTGACCCAAAAGTCTGAGTATTTCCAGTGCCTAACGTGAAGAAAAGTCATCTCACCTCTATAATTCATGTCCTTTCTACTTAAAAAATCCCACTAAGGATTAGACTGACTCTCTCACATACATTATGTGGATGTGGTTTCATAACAGAGGCATGTGATGACAATGAGTCGTCTTTTTAATGGCTCCCTTTCCCAGCTTCAAGGAAAACCTTCAAGCTCATCAAATTTTAAAATGCAAAATAAAGCTACAGGGAATCAGTAAAAACTGAAGGTGGTAATTTTTGCCAGGAATTAATAAAGTTATCCATCAGTGTCAGTGATAATAAAATGTCAGAGGGTTTTTATTTAATGGAAAGATGGAGCTTTACTAAGTCATCAGTCTGCTGAGATACAAAGAGACATTGGGAGATTTCTTTGTCACAAGGCATTTTCTTCCATTGACATGTGCTAATACGCCTTTCTCATAGGAGCTAGCCCTTGATGAAACTTTTAATGGCTTTATTCATCAGCATCTATTATGAGCTGGAGTGAAATCTGCCACAGATGTGTTCATCAGTCGATTTTCATCATCGTTGACATGCTGCTGACTTTGACATTGCCAAGCAGAGCCTGTTGATCCAATGTGCATTTTATACGCAGCTGATGAGGTGCACATCTGTCGCTGCAGAACCAGTAACAGACTCCTCTGCTCTTACCTGTGGCATTGTCTTTGCTCTGTCCTCTGAATCACACTATTATGAGTCAACACAGTGCATGCCCAATAAGTGCTCCATTTAAAATCGATGGCCTCCGACACACAAGTTCCGATGTCTCTCTTCACCAATGATGACATTTTTCATTAATTTCCCTTCCATCTTGAACCTCTTGATTATTGTTCATATGAATTTATTCTAATGTTAACATATGCATTACATTATAAGGCTAAACCAACTAGATAATCAGTTTTATCAGAATTTTAATCAAATTGGATTTAAGTTCCTGTTTCTTTTCAATAAGCTGAGATTTAAATACTTTTTTTTTTCTTACTTTCTTTTTTCTGCACCACTTTGAAAAAATAAAGCAACCGTTTCACATCAGGGAAGGGTTATTGGTGGATAAGTGAGTTGAAACAGGAGCAACGTCTGTGTGATTTGTGGGCCTCTTTGGTTGCTGCTCATTTTGCCTCCGAGTCATTCTTTACTTTTTTCGTTTCGGGTTTTCTCTTATTCATATTTTCCTGTAACAAAAGAAGCCATTTACCCACCATTTGCTCCATCATATCAGCCTTTGGCAGATTTAAAATGATTTAAAGCTTTTTTTTTTTTTTTTAAATCTTCTCATAGTCGCTGCAAAGAAAAGTGGCTCCAATAAATGTTATTCATCAGAAGGGCGTCATTTGGGGTTTGTTTTTACTTTGATTTGAGATGGGAATCAAGACCAAGAATAAAAAAAAAAGAATGGAGTATAGAATCTTTTAAAAGGTGAATCAATTTAATTAAACCAGTTTTCGGATTTGATTAGATCTTCAGATTGATGCACATCAGCCGTTTTTAAGTAGGACATTGATTTATGATGGAATACAATGCGAGGGAAGCTGTAGATATTTTTCAACAAACTACATTTTCTCTGAAAAGAAACAACCAGGTTCTTCCTTGTGGCCATCCCTCCAGCAGTTAATGTTTACCGCCTTGTTTATTTCTCTCCTGCTGGTCTCCCAGCAGCAGATCCATAAGGATCACTTCAGGTGAGGGCACTGAAAACTTCAGGTCGGTTTTGTTTTTTTTCCCCTCACACAGTATTTCACAAACTGTGACTCTATGGTGCTAAATGAAGCCAGGTGGGAATAGAAATGGGGTTTCGGCTCTTCAGACTTTAGTTTTTTGTTTTTTATACATCTTCGACAAAAACAAATAACTTTCTAACATATTTCCAAATAAAAACAATGAAAATGATAACAGCTTGTCTTATAAAATCTAAGACAAAAAACGACTGGATACAGGTCTGTTAAATTATCCTAAAATCTTCTGTAATCAGAAATCCATTTATGTTACAACGGAGAATTAATATTACTGTAAATAACATATATAACCATTTTTATAACAATTTTTCAATGGAGACAAAGTGTTACATATATTTTATGATGGATGTATTGATTATTAGCATCAGTATTTGTTTTATATGGATATCTAAAATGTTAATCTCATAATAAACCTGGTATTACAGCAGAGTATTTAAATTTCCTTTTAATTGCCTTACTCTTAGAAGAGTACTCAAAAAATGTACTCAAGAGTAGCAGTACTTCATATTTTTACTCAAATTAGTAGCCATCCAATAATTACTGAAGAGTAAAACACTAATTGGTAAAAATGCTACTCAAGTACAGAGTAACTAATGATAACATCTGATTTAATGTTTTAAAAATGATAAACATTTACAAAAAAAAAAGTTAACTGCACATTTGGTAAAATGAGATAAGAAAATAAATGTATAAAATTCTTCAAGTACGCAATAATTTCAGGCGGAAGAAAAACCTCAAAATTACTTTTCCATGATTTTTTTTGCTATAAAATCTCTGACTCTCTAATGAAACTAGAGAACCTGCTGGAAAACCTGTATGGATTTAAATTCATTTCCCCTTTAGGTGGTCATTTTAAGCTGTAAAGTGAACTGATATATATAAAAAAGGCTGACACTGAAAAAAATGTGGATAAAATAGTTTTCAAGTCATTTAGCTTAAATTTTAAAAGTATAACATTCTCATGTCTTGAGGTTTTTGGAGTTTAAGCCAGTATGCAGTCAAACCGAGTAAAGAAGTTTGTTGTCTGCTTACTGGCTCTTAATTAGGCTTGTTTTTACTCTGCCAGACTGCTTTGAGTGATCAATAATAAAAAAACGGTGTCCGGCTTTATCCTGAGGTAACATTTGGTACCCGGGTATCTCTGACCACCTGCAGCTTCCTGCTTTCCCTCCTCTCTTCAGTCTCCTCCCGCGCTCCCAGAGGAGTAAGCTCATCGAGAGCTACCATCCATCAGGCTTGTCACCGGTTGCTCTGGGGCGGTTGGCTGGCTCTGCGTGGGACTCGCCTCATTTCCCTACTCTGATTATACGGGCCTACTCAACGGGAACGGGCCACGGCCGCCCACTTCTTCCTCCTCCTCACTCTTCCCCCAATGTCTTCTTAAATTCAAGCTGCGCTCTGTCAGCACGGTTATTGCACTTCACCATTTTCATCCCTCAGGATCTTGTCACCTCACGGTACCCTTTCTGCTGCCAAGCACAGATCAGCAGAATGAGATGTTTCCGTCTCACTCTCGGTGTTCCCCTTGGGTTTTGGGAATGCTCGGGTTTCACCACAGTTGCTTATTTAAAGAGCTTTGTTTGCTAGTTTGGGATTCCCCTAATGTTAAACAGGGGTTGGTAGCTTATAATGGAAACCATAAAAATGCTTCTACTGGTGAATTTTGACAGCTAAATAGTGTTCATCCAAAATCCTGAGTGAATGGTGATGAATGCTGGTGCTGGTGATTATTACGAGCCACGGGCAAAAGGAGAAGGGGTCACCCTGTACAGGTCACCAGTACATCCCAGAGATTTACCATTATTACCATAATAATTTGAATTTTATTGTATTAAGAATGAAAGTAAAAGTAAATAAGATTTGATTTTATTAAACTTCTATATCTTTTTTTAAATAATACAGCACTATTTTATACCCTTTCAATCAGAATTTAATTATAAAATCTCATGTAAAAATATAAAATCTCATGTATAAATATAAATATTTTAAACATATCAAAAATATATTATGATACCCTTATAAAACCAAAGCAATATACATAAAAGGAATATAAAGACACTTTTCAGTTTCTGTGGATGTTTTTAACTTTAGAGCTTTGATATATATATATTTTTACATTTTATAAAAGTATTGTTAAACTTATAATGCTTCTCTAGTCATTCAATTTAATGTTTTCCTGGTAAACCTTGCTGTTGAATTTATTGGCTAGTTGTCTTTGTTGTTTCCCACTATTATTTCATTTCTATAAGCCCATTACCATGGCTACCTCCCCAAAAGCAAACAAGTAACAGACATGCTAACAAACAGGGCTTCTACCAATTTCTCATTAAATACCAGGGAGGCTAAAGCTCCCCTCTAAGCTTTGTAAAGAAATTTGTCATATTTCCATTTTTAATCTTCACAAATGTCATGATTAAGAAGAATTCTGCGCTAACATGTACTTTATTTTATAAATGAAAAGTAAGGCTCTGATTGGCTAACGATGAGGCTGGAGTTTATGGAGCAGGGGTGGATCTTGATGCTGGGTGCTTGATGCTAATTAGCAGAAGATGTTAAAAGATTTTTGACTGATAGTGTTCAGATAGAGGGGAGGTTCTCCTCATGAGACTAGAGAGGAAAAAGTGATAGTTCAGTCAGAACAGTGGAAAAGCTGAACTGTTGTTGTGGTTTATTATTTCAGAGCGCTTCACAGCAGCTATTTTCACTTGTAGTAATGTGTTTTATGTGTTTCAACATTTGTTACTGCAACCCGTTACATTTGGATTTAATTAAAACCACTGAACCTCCTCTGTTCCCGAGAGCAGCAGCCGCCACTGATGCCTTCAAAGTCTTGAAACATGGAATTGGACCACTTATTAAAGAGACACTAGATTATGTCTTAAATCTGTTGTTTTCCATTGCTTACAAACTGAGAACAAATCAAAAGAACTGTGGATGAAGAAGCTAAATTTAACCATCTCCCCCGAAGAGGTTTTCTTTTTACTTAATACACAAAAGGCCTCAGAGAAAGAAAGTTCTTACAAGACGAGGAAATGTTTGGTTTTTAACAGCATATTAGGTGTAATTTCACATTTCAGAATAAATAACTAACTGTTATGCCCTTTATCTTCCTACACGGAAAATAACCAGTGCAGAATACAGAGAATTCATGTCTAAGTGATTTAAAAACACTAAAAATGTATTAATTTCTAATTAAATCCTAATCATACCTCTGCCCTTCATACACGGCCAAAGAGTTGAGGAAGGTGATAATTTGGATGCTGTAATGAAGGAGTTCATTTCTTTCTATGAAAATGTGATTCTGCTAAAGTATAAAAGTTGACAATCCCAGAGGCATCTAGATGTTCATTATCTGTTTTATGTTGCACGACTGTACCATAAAAAATTCCTAGTTTGTGAACTCCTTCACTAACAATGGCAATAAACCCTATTCTGATTCTGATGGTATTTGCTACAAGAGACCATTTGTTTGAATGTAAAAAAGTTTTGGTCTAGAAGTTGTTTCATTTATCATGGGATGGAGAAACGTGTTGGATAAAGCTTCAGCTTCTAATTCTAAAGAATAGGTTTAACATCAATGTCCGACCTCTGTTTGTGCCAGAACCGATCAATATTTCAGGACATAGTCCAGAGTTGAAGCAATTCCTGGTGGCAATCTTACTGGTTACTTCCACTCAGTGTACAGACCAGAAGCCAGTCCTTAAACATTGACCTTTTTCATCCCATTTCTTGTTGTTTGAACTTCTATATTTACACTTGTTTCTCTGCAGTCATGTTATAAATATATTTCCCATAAAGTCTTTATTTTCTTGTCACTGGCACTGAGATAGAAGAACCTAACGTGATTTTGTCCCATTTCTTCCCCCTCAGCCTCATAGGCTCCACAGTGTTGATGCTTCACAATGATAGTTGCCAATTACTTTAAAGCTTGATAAAATAAAAACTGAATAACATTACTCCAATATGTAAAATTAAGAACGAACAAAAGTGTTTAAACCCAAACAGAATCACTGAAGGAAATGTGCGTCTGAACCAAACTAGCTCCTTTCCATTTTGCTGCATTTCCAGAGGTTCGTTCATTGCTTTGACAGCCTGGACTCCCAGGAGGCTCCTCCAAAACGCTGCCTCATACAGCATCCAAGGAGGTTCACTCGGCACGGCCGCTCCCAGGCATGAGCTGGCCTACTTTAAAACCATGTCTGCGTGAAAAAACAGGCTCAACTTCAAGCTTCCATATCTAGAGGAAGCGAGGATCCAACTGAGGATTGCACACCTTCACTTAATCCACCAAGACATGGCTCCAAATTAGGTGAAATAATTCACCTTTTTAGCTCAACGGGACATGATAAAGATGTAGCTATTCATTTTTAGGGCCATCAATAAACACTAAGAAGAACAACAAACCAGTGCAACATCAAACCATCACCAGCTGTCCCAGCAGGGATGGCTTAAAGGCCATTGTTTAATATTAAACCACTGCCAGAAATCTAGACTTGTCAGTTGGTGATATTTTGGGTTTGATGTAAAATTTTAATCTTACATTTCAGCTTGTTACAACAGTTCGGTTCTCTTTCTCCTTCACACTCACAGCACACCAATGATGCCATCTCGGCTACAAGCATTTTCTCAGTATGTTGTGTTCTGGTCATCCTCCTGCAGGTGCAAATCTTTCTTTTAGTTTTTTCATCCAATCAATTTCCCATTCATTAGTTTGGATACAACACTCTGAACAGACAGCTGCTCTAGCAATGACCTTTTGTGGCGGTTGTCCATAACTGTTGAACCACTGTGAAGGAAGTTTTCCAATGACTGTGTGGGTGATAACATAACATCTGTGAATATACACTACTTTCTTTGCTGTACTGTTTTCTAACAATACTTTTTTATATAATAAGCCAATGTAGCTCTGAGCTATAATAATGAAACAAACTAAAATAATGGCTTGAAATGCTGCATATCACTGTGTATAATAAATCCCTGTGAGCTTTCCCTTTTAAATTAAGACTTCAGAATAGGAAGCACAAAGGGCTCAGCCTCTGATAGCATCTAAATGGATCTAATCTAATCTAAATGGAAAAGAACGGCATGCTTTCTGTGGTACCAACAAGCAATTTCTTTGGGGGTTTTTCTCGGTTACCTGCATATAAGCACACATTTAAATCCAACCGTAGATAGACAGGAGGCCATACATTTTATCTGATAATGCTTTTGATTTCAAGCCCTCACCTACGCAAACTTTCCACATGAAATCAAAGAGATTGAAAGAGCAGCTTTCTTCACAGGGTGTCCATGGCTGCTGCTTCTGCTTCAAAGGCTGGCTGAGCACATCACTATGCTAACTAATGGAGGCTTTTTCTCAATGATGCGCATTGAAAAAACAAACTTGTAGGACACCAAGATTAAGATTAGAGCCAAGTGGGAGCAGCAAAAGAGAACAATTATATACAATGCACAATGTAAGATAATTAAAAAAAATGTGTTGCTGCAGTAAAGGTTTGATAGGACTTCGTCTCATTAGACATGACTCGCAGGCAGTAATTCATCAAAAATAAAAAAGCTGTAGCAAGTTTGTTCATCTGCAGCTAAACGACGAGGGTTTGATGAAGGTGGCCAAGTGGGCGTGTGGCGACAAAATCACTGCTGCTGCTGCTTTCAAAATAAAAAAGCTGAATCTAAATGCCTGATTTTTAGGCTTGTGTGTATTCAAACGCATTCTAATTTGTTAGCATGTGCAAAACTGATCTCCATTTCAGATGCAATGTGATTTGCATACGTAAAAAAACAGCAGAATAGAGCACAAAATATTTTATTTGTGTGACAACATTCATACATTGATGATATTATAATGACCAAACTGTCCTAATTTCTGCAAGGAGGATATGCAAACGTAAATACTAACAACCAAATAAGTATTTAATCAAACCAGAAACTGATTGCCGAGCAGCTTTGTGTTTATATTTAGGATGTTTGAAAGTGAGGTGCAAAATTCTATGCAAACGTTTCTTCAGTCATTGTCCACAAAAAAGTTATATTGCAATAACAGATGATGGCGACAGAGTCTGTGTGTCCGTGTGTAACACGGACTCTAACCTTTAGAATAGTACTAAAAATAAAGATCTTGACACGATTAATACTACACTTTTCATTGTTTGGGGTTTTTTTTCTTCTTGATTTACTTTTGCATTTTACTTTTCTCTTTTCTTATTATGAGCTTTAAGTATTAGTTTAAAAGATTTTTTTTTTTGTCTTTTCAGAGTTTTTTCTTTGCAAGGTTTTAATTTTTTACTTTCAGAGCCTCATATTAGTTTAGCTATTTCGGTCTTGCCATATTCTGTTAGTTTTGCCATATTAGTTCAATTTGTTTCCCTTTAGGCAGTAGTTGTTTATTTTTCTTGCTGATTTCTTAGTTTTTTTTTCTTTCCTTTTTTTAGACACTGTGTAGGTGGTAGGTTAATTCTTCTAGTTTATTTTTTCCAGTGTTTATTCCCGTTTTACCATTTCTGCCTCATCACTTATTTACAGAGCCTCCTTCATCCATGTGTCCTCTGTTCCATCACAAAGAAAAGCTTTTCTAATCATCATGTTAATTCCCTCAGACTAATTCAACAATATAACACAGAGCTACCCTCCGTCATCTATCAGATATGTGGATCAAGTCTATTTGTGACGGTTGACGGAACGAATGCCTAAATCTCTAGAAAACAAATGAGCGACGCAGGAAGACTACGAACAGTAAAGTGGGTCCAGTAAATTTCAAAATAAGAGGCAAAGCATAGATGAATCCTGCACATACTGAGTAAGGACTGCTGCAGGCAAACTTTTTGCAGTGAACACTTTAAGTTGAATGTGTGAAGCCGTCTTCAGCCAGAGCCTTCCTCAGTTTTTCTGCACCTGTTTTCCTCTCTATTTGAGGACTCAACCATTTCCTCGTTTTTAACAGGTCCTCAGTTCATATCTACACTTAGACAAGAAGCCAAATTACATCTAATAAAATGTAATTGTCTTTAAAAGACCTGAACTTATTGAGTAATGTCTTGTTGTTTGATAAGATAAATATCTGCCTATAACGAGTATTGTTACATTTGGAGGTAAAAAAAAACAAAAAACTTAAACATCCCACATCCATCTGTGAAGTACAGAAGTGGCATATATTGTTGGGCATCTTTCACAGTGGGATCAACAAATATATTTTCCATATATCCTATAAATAATTTGTGCTTAAAATAGAAGAGGACATTGTGTGAAACTTATCAAGCAAAATCAGAAAAGATCAGACAGGAAGTTAATATTTGGGTACAAATTGGTTTTCTAAATGGAAATGGAACAGTTTGTACCTAATCATGAGTTCCATCGAGAAAAAAATGAACCCTCTGTGACTAGGAGAGAACGCCATCAACAATTATTACCATTACAGCCTGTTCCTGGTGATGCATCCTCCTGTTGATCAACAGTTTTATCTTTAGTTTAAGAAATCAACATTTATGTCTTCATTTCAAAACAGTTGATTTAATATTTGGTCCAATTTTAAACTAACTCCACCAGAGCAAAGATTTAATGTTAATCACTTTGCACCAAGACAACATATGGCTGAAAGGTTAGAGCTCCAGGTCAGACAGGTTGAGAAAAAAACTGAAATCAGTTAGATAGGCTCATAAAGGCCTATTTTCAAACTTGCCTTCAACTCGAAAAAGCTGTAAAATAAAGTGATGCTCTTCTCCAATTACCATGGAAACAGGGCATAATTGTTTAATGCATGAACAGGTGCAGAGTACCTAGATTATTCTGATTGTCGGGCACTGTCCCATTGACAAGTGTTACCCAAGGTTTTTAAATTAGTTTCTATCCCTCCTTTACCATACACAACTTTGTATAAAGTTACTTCTATACAACACTACCAGAACATGAAGTCAAATCTACACAAGAGCAGACATAACTTTCTCAGTTTCTTTATATCTGCTTCATTTGTTATATCTGGCATCATAGTTTCAAGTATTTTGAAAATGTCTCAAATGAACTGAGCCAAAACAAATTTAAGGGGTTTTAATTTAAGGCGATAAGAAAGGTAGATGACATCATACTTCTATTTCCAACAAAGTCAACATGATTTTTATAAACAACAAAAGCAGAACAGGCTTATGAGGAACATAAAACCATCAGAAGGTAAGAAAACAGCCACCTAAGTATCTACAAAGTGCTTCATGTTTTGTTTTTCCTTAGTTCTCAGTTACTCTAATTATAAGTGGTGGTTTGTAAACTCCCTAAACTGACACTTGGATATAGTGACAGGCTCATGTTCATGCTGTCCCACATAATCCCTAACTAGACCTCAGAATAGTAATTCCCCGTTCGTCTGCTCCCAATTACTCTTTTGCACAAGCTGACTCATGAATGCTGCCTAACAGCTGAAGAGCATTACAAATTAGCTCACTTAACAGAAACTTTATTATATTTTTCAGCCTCACTGTCAATTTGTGCATTGGGAAGAGGGTTTTGACTCGTGGGCATAATTACGTTGGAACCCAGAGGAAATAAATGATCCGGAAAGCAAATTAGAGACATGCAGAGGTATAATGTTTCCCTCCTCCAGTTTGGAGCTTCATGTGAACAATCTGGAGGCGATTTGGAAAAAAAAAAAACTGCTACTCTCAGAAAATCTGTAATGCTAAGTATTGTTTGGTATGGAAGGGTTGTTGCAAAGCTTTCAATTGACCTTAAATATCGGAGGAAGTGGAGAAAAACCTCACAAGTTCAAAGAAAACACAGGAACACAAACAGTCCTATTGTACCACAAGCATCCATTACATTTCATTCACTGTATCAGCTGAATACTGATTTGTAAAAAAAAAAAAAAAAAAAAAAAAAAACCCCATAGGTTTGCAGCAGCTTTGGGACTTTAGGTTGCAGAAAAATATTGAAACAGCCTATTGGAGGGCATCATCTTTCATTCTATTTACACCCTGAGGTGCATTTCCTCACTGCGGTCACTTATCTGACCTGATTTTTTGCCCTTTTCCTACATAACCATAAATGACATATTTCACTTCGATCGATTTCATCCATAATTGGCTTTTGAATTCAAGCATATGCATAAAAACTCATGCATGTATTAATGAAAAATAAAAAATGATAAAATGTCAACAGGAGAGTATAATTTATAAAATATGAAATAAAAAAAATATATGAACAAATGTTTTTTTAGATTTATTTTAAAGTCAAATTTTGCTAGTTTCGTTACTATAGTCTTTTTCCTTGCCTGAGGGGTTTAAAATGTTCATTTTAAAAAAATAAAACTAGACTCACTGTCTAGGATTCATCATATAGGTGGGTTAAATGAAATCATTTCCAAAAAATAACTATATGGCCAATGTCTAGGAACATGTACCATTCAAAAGCTAAAATAAGATAATTAGTTTTTAATTAAATATTATTTAAGGGAGGGCAGAAAAAAAAACTTCTCAATCTCAAACTAGTTTCAGGGTTAACAGTTTGACTTCTGCAAATGTTGGAGGATAAATTGTTTTCCAGTTTCCTTGCACAGTTATGAAATCGTCACTGATCTGGCTGTTTTAACAGCTCTGTAAACAACTCTTGCCACTACACATGATAGATGATCATGTGCTCAGAGGTCACAATGGATAAAAACAAAACACTAGATGAGTCATTGTGCTTTTTTGTTTTTTGGTTTCAAGTAGGTAAACAAACAGAAATAATACTTCAGAGACAATGCGGCACATTTTGGCCTTTTGTTTTATAAAGTGCTTTGATAATTATAAGCAATTAGTAACAATTTAAACAAAGAAAGTCACTCAAGTTTAAACTCACAAGCTAATTAATCTTTATAATCTTAAATACAGATTTTTAAAATACTCCATTTAGACTCAAACAGCTGAAGAACGTTTGATTGACCTTCAGGAAAGAAAATCCTTATGAACGTTATTTAACATGCGGAGATGTAAGCAGTATTTCAATAACACAGCTGTGTCAATTAAAGTAACCTGTTTTATGGATGCATCTCTGCCTGAAAACCTGCCTCACAAACAAATGCTTCCCGAAATCTGGGTTTCCACCTAAAAAGATGAATTCAAACTACCTGCCTCAAGTCATTTTCGTTTTCTACATTCAGGAGTTAATGTTTATTTCCCCATGTCTGACTTTTTAAATGTACATTTCAATGTTTGTTCACAGCAAAATGTCCGACAGAGCAGCGTCTGGAGTTTTATGCACGGATGAACACGCTCGCTATTTGCAACAAAGAGCCAACAACAACTGGGACGGTCTAGAGGGATAAACAGGAACTGTTCTGTTTTATTTCTTAACCGTATTGTTATGCTAAATTTGTTTTAATATCTAAACAAATATGTTGCATAAGTTGGCCGGTTATGTAAGGCTGCACAGAAGCTATAATATATTTGCCTCCAAGCACCATTTTCCTTCATCCATCAAACAGTAAACTGTTTTCTGCTGATAATTTACGTGCTACTTTTCACATCATTTACCTCCTCTGTCAGCTTTCCTTTAGCACAGCATAAACCCTGGCATTATTTAAGACCACCAAGCTCACTGTCTCATCTTTGCATCAATGACTATGTAGAAAGTGATGGACAGTTCTACCTTAATTAGACCTGCAGAAACTGGGAAATGTGTTTGTGTTGCTTTGTTAATCTTTTTTGCTTAATGATTAGCTTCTTTATTTCTAATAGTTAAGCCCTGGCAAAAATCACTAGTTTCTTTATCAGGAAATTAGAGTTCATCACATTAACGTACAAAGCATTTTCGATAAAGCAAACACTAAACAAATGTAAATGAAAGGCCTTCACCTGACCATGTGATGAATGACAGGTAAAAATAGCAATAATATAAACATAAGGTGGAATAATACTGTACAGTGAGAAATAAAAATACAATAAATAGAAATAATACATAAAGACACTCAATAACTTGGCATTATTTCAGGATTTTCCCTTTGGAGGGCTTCAAGGAAAAAGAAATAAAATAAGTGAAATTCAGGCAGCCAATTCCTCTCCCAGCAGGGTAAATCTCTGTTATATTCAATCCATCTCTCTTCAAACCTCAAGAATAAGCTCCATAACCCCATAAATATATCACCACTGCACTGCACTAAGACATGGATGACTCAAATCCTTCATGAGAAGAACTTGTGGCAGGGTACTCTATCAGCTCCACTTTCCTCCCTCATGAGGACTCTTGGGGTTTTATGCATAGGAGAAAACACTCAGAAAGACAGCTGCATCCGAGCAGCCATGGCAAAGATCATCAGGACAATCCAAACACAGACCGTATGGAATAGGAGGGAGATTTAGTCTTGGAAATGAAGACCTGATTGATGTTTCCTGGTAAGTTTAACAACCATCAACTCACAGATACAAGAGAGAGAAAAAAAAAGGGGGGGGGTCTCGAGTCACTCTGTGTCATAGTTGAGCTGGTAGTCATTTAAAAAGGGAAAAGGTTTATAGTAGAAATTAAGTATTTAACCACAGTTCTATAAATGATCATATACAATTAAATCAATACATTCAAGAAAATTAGCCACATGAGCATTAGCTGTGTTAGTATTAGTACTTCCGAGATTCGCTGTAAGTACGTCCATTTTTTTTAATTGTTCCCCCAGAGACATGTCTGTTAATTGGTTTTATCCAAGTATTTGAGACAGACCCTAAAAAATGTGTCATCATTTTAATTCTTTGAGATCTCATTATAAATTCACTGGGCTAAATTAAGTTAGCAGAGTTAGAAAAGTGTTTGCTTGTGTCACATGTCTGTTTCCTGTTCCATCTAAAACCATAAGATTGATCATTTTGTTTGGGAGGTTAGGGTTAGGGTTAGGTACATGTCGCAGTTGTACTGAATGACTTTAAATCCAAAATGGCAGCCACACATTAAATGCAGTGAATCCTACATTAAAAAAAAAATAACTGCTTATATCCACTGTCATGGTATGTACCTTATTCCCTTAGAGCTGTCTACTTGCAGCTTCTAAAAATGTTATAAAGCACCTGAAAACTAAAAAAAAAAATAAAAAAACATGAACATAAAGAAGTAGGATGACCTTAAACTATACTAGACTGAAGGCAGAAAAAAAATATATATTCATGTTAAAAAATGTGGGAAACAAGGAGGAAGAAAACACTTTACTTGCTCGAAGCTTTAAAATTTGTCATCTTGTTGCTGTCTGCAAAGAGCTTTAAAAAAAGCTAACAACAGGTGTGTGGAGGGAGGTAAACTGCACAGCAGGGTGAAACAGGCTCGCAGGTGCCTGTAATGAGGCTTAAGCAGTTAGATGTCTGAGGATAGGCCGGTTAAAGATAGCAGCAGCACAAAAATTATAAATAAAAATAAAATGTAGATGCTTTTTCAGTTTCTTGTATAAGATGTGAAAAATATGCAAAATTGCACTCAACAGACAACTTGGCAGGCTACAGAAAGTTACTTTAGCAGTTTATCATTTATTAAAGTCATTTATTCAAATGCCACTCCAACGAACTAAACCGTCTTTATATTCTCAGTGAAACAAAACTTCAACTCTGACCTTAACTTAGCTTTAATGGTTGAATTTTAAAGATTTTGTTTCCCCCTGACAATTTCTGGTAGCTGTGTACATTTTGTGCAAACTTACATTAATTCAGTATGACTCACACTTTTAAACCGAGCAAAATGCAGATCAGAATGAGATATGTTACACCAGCCCCCCTTGATGATGCATTCATCAGTGAGAGCAAGCCAAAAAACAAACTGCATTTGATGATATTACCAGGCAGCCTCTGGGAAGTTGTGACGGATGGTGGGCACTGATGAGACTTAGTATCTGTTATCTGCTATGTTATGAGTGTAGGGAAAGAAAAAGAAAAAAAATCAGCCTGAGGATTATCAAGTTGGAGTGTGTGTGGAAGCAGGAATGGTATCATGCAACTGCTCTGTGTAGGTGTGCATTAGCATAGGTGAATGAGTTCTTGGATGAATAAACTTGGCGGTGCAGCATGTGCATGAATCTGGGCACTAATCGATGGCTGGGCTAAGACATTCAAGCCATTTAGCATTAGGAGACTTTATGCTCTAAAATCACAATGTTATGAGAGTGTCTTGTGAAAAAAAAACTGCTGCAGAGACCAGAATCTATGTGGCATGAAGTAAGGAGGCACCTGGAGAGACTTATGGTGCCTTCATGTGCTCTCATGGTAAATACCAGAAGCGGACATGAAAATTGTACATGAACACCCACCCATGTCGTAATTTCCACTGGAAAGCTGGGAAGATTCTATGAAACCAGAGTTGCAGAGATGAAGTCAACTTTGACCTTTCAAATGGTGAAGAGCAGAGAAACTATTCTGTATGGCGAAAACTGCATCGTTTAACGGGCTGGACGATATGTTCAAAATTTATATCACAATACATTTCATAATTAACAATGTCATTTCGATATTGAAAAATAAAAGCCGTAGAAAGACAGCCAAGAATGCCTACAACAGATGACTACACAAACTTATGATGTTTATAAAATCCTCCAACATAATATTTAATTAATATTAGCTTTGAAAAACAAAAACATATAAAACTACATGAAAACCTGGAACATCAGTCAGTGACCAATGCTATGTTTATAGACTGTGATAAAATATTGAAATATTGAAAATGTTTGTAAAAGTCATGTCGCTAATTTTGAATTAAACAATATCGCAATATATACTAATATTGAAATATTGTCCAGCTCTAGTTTAACGTTCTCTTCTGTTCTGTTTATACCCTAAAAAGTCCAGTGACATATTTTTAAAAACTACATAACCATTTAAACTTGTGTGATTTTTGAAATGACAGTTATTGTTTCATTCTATCAGATTCTTGCTAGCAGTCAGTCGATGCATTTGATGCATCGTCTTCTTCCTGTAGCAGAAGAATTAAGAAGTCTATAACCATCTTGCCCAAGTAGCAGGTCAGGATAATCTTTGGATCCAACATGTTTCTCTTTTCACCCACAAAAAAAACACTTGAACATATCGAGCTGGTGCACAAATGGATGCATCTTTACCAGATCACATGAAGGCAGCAAGATTTGCATAAGTCACTTGTTCCAGATGATGTCAAGCACAGAATCCTGAAGGCCTCTGCAGAGCAGCTATGGTGGATTCTGCAGCACCTCTTCAACACAGAGTGCCTTCAGTCAGAGGCTTCTCTGCCTGACAGCTACAGAAGATCCTCTCCATTAACATTTCTAACAACTTATGGAAAAAAGAAAAAGTTATACTACCGTGTTTCCCCGAAAGTAAGACAGTGTCTAACTTTCTTTTTATCCCCAAAAGCCCCACTATGTCTTACTTTCGGGGTATGTCTTATATTGGAAAAAAAATGT
>JAUZNJ010118679.1:0-19339 GCA_034780135.1 Jordanella pulchra | reverse complement strand
TATATGCTACTACAATTTTTTTCTTATTATTGTTTTTATTATTCTTTAGCGAATGTTAACACTTATTAGCAGGTTTCTCTATTAACTGAGCAAAAAGCAATTCTTTATGAAATCTTTTTTTTTAAAGCAAGTATTTGTAAACTGTGGCCTTTGTCATTATAGAGTAATGGCTGCTGGTTGTATTTTTAGTACAGTGACCTTTTGAAAACCTATTCACACCTCATGCTTTAAAGAATTGATATTAAGATATAAAGGTTTCAGTCAATTTATTTCTTATCGTGACTTATTCATTTCCTCAGATTTTTTCCCCGTTAAATTATACTTCTTCGATAATTTCATTTTATTAATGCACCATATTATTTTCTTGGGCCTTTTTCTGCAGCTTGTTTTCTTCAGTTACACTGAGACAGCTGTGAAAGGGGCATGCTGTCTTTTTGTCTTCCTGCCTTGTGAACAAGCTATTTTCTACTCACCTCTTTTTTTTAACTAGAGAGCCATCTATAGTAAGCCATGATGCACATTTTTAAAGAGATGTTTTTTTTTAATGTTGCATGCTTGCGTTGCTTTTTAAATTGTTTGTTTGCAAACCACCCCCAGCCTATCACATACTCCTTTCTTTGTCTCCACAGGACGTTCCCTGCAGACACTGATCCAGTCATGTCAAAGGCAAAAGACACTGGCTCTAGCATCATGCAGACCCAGCAGCTGCATGCTGCTATGGCAGACACCTTCATTGAGCACATGTGTCTGCTGGACATAGACTCTGAACCCGCCGTGTCTCGCAACACCGGCATCATCTGCACAATCGGTCAGACAAATTTCCCCAATGCGCAGATGCTCTGTTTATTACTCTCTATAACGGACATATTAACCAAATTGTTCCCTATGTAGGACCTGCCTCCCGATCTGTGGAGACAGCCAAGGAAATGATCAAGGCTGGGATGAACATTGCAAGAATGAACTTCTCTCACGGCACACATGAAGTGAGTGACTCATCAATGCTGTTCACAGATTTCAAAGCTTTACACTGATAAAACATCATAGACAAGTTGCAAAACAAGAGTCGTGCAGCTACAGCAGCAGGTTGTCAGCCATGTGTTTCAATGAATAAGGCTGACATTTCCACAGTCGCCTGGTAACTGTCCGTAACATGATCTCCCAGCTTGTAGCTGACCCTTCAGAACCCTGCCTGTATCGTAGGTTAAAAACTCTTTAGTTGGTCAGCGGCTGACCTTAACTCCCTGACCTCTTACCTTTAAAAGTCACAACCCTGATGACTGTCACCTGAGTGGAGATCCAGAATTATGACTTAGGTCCTTAAAGGTTAACTGCAGCCCTTTCAGTAATGCATGTGACTACAGCTCAGCCTTGACAGATTAAATAAAATAACAAAAAACAAACAAACAAAAAAACAATCTTTAGGTTAGTGAATATTCATCCCTTTGGAAAATAAAAACCAACTTCTTGGTGTTGAGAGGAGGAGATAGATAGCCATGACCTCTGTCTGGTTGTTGTAGCAGTTGTCATTGCAGCTATAAATAGGAAAGCTCCTCACAGCAACAGTAGTAGAGGAGAGCATGTAGGAAAGGAACCGTGGGGAGACGGTAGAACAGTGTTTGCTGTTTCATGTCTAAGACAAATTTCTGCCTGTGATACTTTAATATAGTTGTTTTAGTTTTAGCTTATTTACAGCAGGAATTTGTATCATACAATTCTACAGGTCAATGTGTATTTAAAGCTTAGTAGAGCTGAAGGTCCTGTGCTAAAAATATGTGCAGCCTTGCTAGCTCTCTATTTAGTTTTGTAGCTGTCTCACAATATGAGCACCTGTTGCTTCATTTTACTCTTTGGGAATGGAGCATATTTTGAGACAAGCTTTTGTCTGCACAAATAAGAAATTACTATTACTTTTGTTCTATTTGAATCCAGACATTGTATTTCTTTAAAGATTTGACATCTTTTTATTCCATAGTACCATGCAGAGACCATCAAGAACATCCGCGAGGCGACTGAGAGCTTTGGGCCTGGATCTGTTGACTACAGGCCAGTGGCCATCGCTCTGGACACCAAGGGACCAGAAATTAGGACCGGTCTCATCAAGGGCGTGAGTTCCTACCAGATGACAGGAGGCAATGGTTTGATTTATGGAGGACTCATAACTGTAATGGCTTTTTTTTATCTTGCTCAGAGTGGAACTGCTGAAGTGGAGCTCAAGAGGGGTGAAACTATCAAGGTCACACTCAACGATCAGTACAAGGAGAACTGTGATGAGAAAAATCTGTGGCTCGACTACAAAAACATCACCAAGGTGGTTCAGGTCGGGAGCAACGTCTACATAGATGATGGTCTGATTTCCCTCAAAGTTAAGGAAGTTGGTAAGAAGGCAAATAACTAACTGCTTTTTAGAGAAGTTGTTTAGTAGTTTTCCCCCTACGAATTTTTATATATAGAATCATTAAAACTACAATCTTCATATCATTTTGGGGTGGATTTTATGTCATAGACCAACTTCAAAGCACTTCTTATTTGTGAAGTATAAAGAATAGCATGCATGACTTTTGAATTTTTACAATTAAGCTTCATTTTATTATTCAGGCTCTGATATGCTTTGATAAAATCCAGTGTAGCTAATGAGAATAGATTCCACATGTCAAGCCTTTCTGTGAAATAAAAGTGACGTTATATAGAGCTAGGAACACAACAGACGTAACAGGTTATCTATTTTCATGAGGTTTAACGTGGAGGTTGATTTAAAGATGAAATCTCACACTCTGTCCAATTTGTGATAGAAGACATTTATTTGAAACGTTTCGGTGCTAGACCTTCATCAGTGAGGAAAAAAAATGTCTTCTCCTGCATGTTGGACAGTATGCCGGAGTCCTCTTTAAGTTTTGATCCTTTTTTTTCTCTTACACTCTTCTCACATTATAGATGTGCAAATTGCTTTATTAATGTGGTTGTGACAATATGATTGTCATCTTAAACACTCTTCATTCTCTCTGAAAATTGGAAATTCAACTGCATGTGCCTTACCTTTGTCATACCAAGAGTATGGCACATACTCCTTGGTAAAGTAAAGCTTCACTTAAAACAAGACTCATCTCATACCACAACATGACAATCAATGTTAACTGAGAACCATGAGAAATGATGTATGTGAAGAAGTTGGAAACATCGCCAGCTCACCTAGACACATTATTTGACAGCACAAAGATTACTGTATTCTTGACTAATCTCTTCACTTGAAAGAGACAAAAAGAAGAAATATTTTTTAAAGCTAAATATTAATCAGCACTGGACCAAATGCTGTTATAGACTGAAAGGAGAAGAATCCTAAACATACAGCCAGAGTTACAATGAAAAAGGTTGCATCAAAGTATTGTGTCTGAAAGGCCAACTTCAAATCTAGACCCAAATTCTGCTCACAGATGCCTTCACCTAAACTGACTAAGTCCAACCTGTTTTCCAAAGATTAATTGGAAAAAATATGATCTTTAGATGCTATTTTTTTTCCAAATTATTGGTTCAACAGGGAAACAGGGGATTGTTGTCAAATACATGCTTTCCTTTGTATAACATTTTGAGAAAACAGTTCAATTCAGTTTAGTTTATTTACATAGTGCCATTCACAACACATGTCACCTTGAGGCCCTTTACAGACAAAATTCAATCAGATTACAGTCAGATTGGTTAAAAGTTTTCTATCTAAGTAAAACCAGCTGATTGCATCGACTCATTGACTTGAAAGCAATCCCTCACACCAAGCATGATACATGCATGAGGGATTGCTGTCGAGTGAATGATGCATACATTTCTTTTTACTTTAGAATAAAGCAATATTTTTTGCATTGGTCTATCACATAAAATCTGTATTAAACAGAAAATGTATTATTTTTCATTTGGAGAACTTTCAGCAGGTATTAATAGCTTTGCAAAGGACTGTCCATCCCTCTTTTTTCCTTTTAGAACCACTATTTATGTTGTATGTGCTCTAAGGTAATGACTACCTGACATGCGAGATTGAGAATGGCGGCATGCTGGGCAGCAAGAAGGGTGTCAACCTGCCCGGAGCTGCAGTTGACCTGCCCGCTTTGTCTGAGAAGGACATTCAGGACCTGCAGTTTGGCCTGGAGCAGAACATCGACATGGTCTTCGCCTCTTTCATTCGTAAGGCCGCTGACGTCCAAGCTGTGAGGAAGGTTCTGGGCGAGAAGGGAAAGGATATCAAAATCATCAGCAAGCTGGAGAACCATGAAGGGGTGCGCAAGTAAGGGAATTTACTTCTGTCCTATTAAAGGTGCATGAAAAGGAATTTTTGGAATGACAGAAACATTTTTTTCCTCATCCTTTGGACAGATTTGATGAGATCCTGGAGGCCAGCGACGGCATCATGGTGGCCCGTGGTGACCTGGGCATTGAAATCCCGACAGAGAAGGTCTTCATTGCCCAGAAGATGATGACCGGCAGGTGCAACAGGATCGGCAAGCCCATTGTTTGTGCCACACAGGTCTGTTTCTCTATATGTAGATGAACATAAAGCCAAACATTTGTTTACAGAAGTTGAATGACACAAAGTTCACTTGGGCTTTAATTAAGATGCTGGAGAGCATGACCAAGAAACCTCGACCTACTCGTGCTGAAGCCAGTGATGTAGCCAACGCCGTGCTGGACGGCAACGACTGCATCATGCTGAGCGGTGAGACGGCCAAGGGAGACTACCCTCTGGAGGCTGTTCGCACGCAGCACATGGTACGACTGGCAGAGATGCTAAATGTTTATCGCTAACTGTAGTTTTGACAGAGCCGTGACTTTACAGCTTTAAAATAGAAGAATTGAAGTTCTATAACGTTAACTTAAAATAGATTATAGATTTGTTACATTATTGTTTTTTTATTTATCACTGTCAGTCTTTATATGCATTGTATGAAAGGGAAATCACACACAACATATATTTTGATATATTTTATAAGGGGTTATTTGCATATACTGTAAAAAAGAAAAGTTGGGAAACTCAAAATATTAAAGCAACAAACTACAGCAATCTTTTAAGTTTAGGGGTTTAACTTAATCATTTAAGTTTTGCTTTTAAGTTTATCAAGATTTAAATTTGATGTTTTTGTTCCTTAAAAATCAAGCTGTTTATTTAGAGCTTATTGTGCCTTAGAGGGGAATATTTTTCCCCTTTTTTTATAGACAGTAGCTCCGAGGAGAAAGTGTTTAACCTGCTAACCATTAGGCCACTCTATTGTTGGTCCATTTCCTGATTACTAGTAACTTATCTACTTATGTCAACTTTAAACCTAAATATGGAATTAAATAAAACACTTTTTTATCTTTGCCCAGAACATACAATAATATTTCAATGGGCAGCATCTCTTTAGGATCAATTATCATGTTGAAATTGAACTTTAGAAGAATGTAGATTCTCTAACTTAAAAGCCACTCAAAACTTTCGGTTTTCCTGCATTTCAAAACAAAAACATTAAAGTTAGCTGAACTTTCAGTTTTTAAAATTACCGACAACTTAAAGGTATATGTACTGGCAACTCATTTGATAAAAATTCAAGCTTTTAACCACCTTGGTTTTCTGAACTGACCAAAATCATTGTCCTTATATTTGACACTTAGTTTTTCAGGTTTACACAATGAAAAATTGTTTTTAGCTCAAAAAAAGGGAGTTGAGTTTTTGTAGTAGTCACATCAGTTAAACTAATGTCACATTATTTTCTAATTTTTGTTAGGCTAACCATTGTAGTTTTGTGTATTGTGTATATAATAATTGGCTTATTTCTATATTAAAAACGTTTGTGTTTGTTCAGTTAAACATATTTTCATGTCATTTTTCAGTGTTTGTGATTCTTAGACATTTTCATCTCAAATACATTTGCACAAAATTATTAACTCAAATGCTAGAAAATAAGAAGACGGAACATATGAAGCCTTGGTGTCTGCGATCAGGTTGAACTTTGTTGTATGTCTGTTGCAGCAGCTCATTGTTTCTGGTTGGTTTCAACACATTAAAAAAATCTTACATAATTTGCGAAGTGGCAGAGAAAAGAATGAACCCCTTGATGCCTGAATTTATTTAAAAAAATTAGGTGTGTTGAAAATTTGTGAACAGTTAGTATAACAGTCAAAGCAAACAAATGCTGTTAGGGACTAGTTATACAAGAAACAAGGGCTTGCCAAAGGTTCCCAAGTGTGCAATGTATGCGTGTTACTGAGATTGAGGGAATGCACATGCTATCCTGACTGTATAAGAAAATTGGTTTGTTTCATATTTGCAATAATAAATATCAAAGGGTTAAAGTCCAGCTCAACCAATAGCTTCTGAAGACACCATAGCAGGCATTTTGTTAATAATCCAATCAGTTGGAATGTGAATATGAATATGCAATATGCAAAGAATAGTAAATAGTACACAGTACTTCACAAATCTAGTCTGCATGGTCGAGTGGCAAGAAAAGATTAACCTTCTGTTTGCAATCCTATAGAGAACACAACAAACATGAAGAAACCTGCTCTGTAAAAAAACTAATTCATAAAAAAGCAGGAAATATCATAGTAATTTTATGCCAGGGCCTTTTTTGTTATTTTTTTTTTTTGTGTTGGTTTATGTAAAAAACCAAAATCCGATTTTTTTTTCTCTAAATGTTTGTCTTATGTCAATTACTCTAAAACTTTGCCCATTGTTCTCATAGTTGTCAGAACTCTCTTACCTAAACGGCTCTGATAAATACGGATGAAAGATACGTAAAAACAAATCACGGAAAAATTCCCTTTAAATAAATACATTATTTTATACTGTGAATCTACTGACATTGCTTGCAGTGTGGAATAACACGACTAAATCAAAAATGTCGGCTAATATCATACAAAACACTATTAGTGTCTAAAATCAAACCTATTTCAAATGTTTGGATCTTTTTGGCTCTTTAAATCAACCAATTTAAGAGAGGTTTGTTAACTCTAGCCTTAAGATCATTTACATATCAGCTAGAATTATTCCAGGGATTTATTGTAGCTGCAGAAAATCTGACCTGGAATTGTATTTTAGCAGGAACATCTAAGCATTATCAGTTCCAGCTATGAAGAACGTCCTATTAACATTCATTTTGATTTAAACCTTTGTAAATGCACACTAACTTAAACCAGCTGTGGAGCTGCTGCCCACTGTAATTTTTTTTTTCAAACGCCTGTTTCCCATGCTCAGATCGCCCGTGAAGCCGAAGCTGCCATGTTCCACAGGCAGATGTTCGAGGAGCTGAGACGCACCTCCCACCTGACCCGTGACCCCACAGAGTCTGTCGCCATCGGCGCAGTAGAGGCTTCCTTCAAGTGCTGTGCCAGCGCCATCATTGTGCTCACCAAGACTGGCAGGTATGACCAGGCTCTGTGGAGCTCTGAGTCATTGTTCTCCTCCACAGCCCCCACTCCAGGCGATCAAACTGCTGTATTGTGATCCTTCTCCATCTAGACGCCTCCACTCCTTCCCTAACACAGGCGCTCAGCTCCTCTGAAGTGTGCCAACTTTCAGTGCACTCACAATCTGTTTTCTCCTCGTGACCTTTTGAGATCTGAACCCTGACATTTTACAAGTTAATTTTAACTCCCCTCAACATGTGATACAAAACACATGTTGGACAGATCTGATGATATAGTCATAGTATATAGTCATATAGTGACTTAGGTACTTTATATTTCTTTTTTAAATATGTATATCATAGCTTCTTGAATGTGGCAGAGGGAGTTTGTGTTGCTTTGTAGGCTTATCCCATCTTTCTGCAGATAAATGCACCCTTTGAAACAAACAAAGGAAGATAGAAGGTTAAAACTTCTTAAAATATTTCTTAGATGAAGACAAAGGCATCTTTCACTGCATTTACAGATAAAAACCTTGTGCTATATGCCTCTACTTGCTTTACCTATCTAAAGGCAGCAATTGGCTATTTTTTCTGCAGAAATACTTAAGCTTGTCTGATTACATCGAATGTGTAAAATATTTAATTCTAGTATGTATGTATTAATTCTGGATGAGAATCCCTCTCTGGATTTAGCTGTGGGTAATTTGTAGGGTTGCCTTGCTGGAAGGTAAACCTTAAAACCAGTCTGAAGGCTTTTTGCAAACTTCAGAACTTTCCATCAACTCTCAACGGCTTCTCTGCTCTTGCTAAAAAGCATTCCCACAACATGATTGCACTACCGCCATGCTTCACTGTGGGGGTGGTGTGGTTTGTTTTCATCTCCTCTGAGCACCTTGTCCTTTTTATAGCGTGTGGCAAACCTTAAAGAGACATTATGTAAGTATTTACTGAAACAGATTTTTTAAATAGTCTTTTTATTTCATCCTTTATGACTAAAATATAATTTGATGAGCAGACTGACAGTAGTTCAGCAACGATGCATCCATAAGCCTGTAGCCTATTAACCTTAATTGGCGTTGGGTCAGAAATTTTCACATTGTTTTTGGCTGATGTGATGTCCGGCGCACCCATGTTAAATGGGTCCAACCTAGCGAACAATCAAAGTGTTATTTTAAGAGGGATTTTGTGGATATTCAAAAGCCACTGTCATCCAAACACCAACAAAGTAGGTGGTAAAATAAGGTGAAAAATGAGAAAAAAAACTATACAAGCAAGAGCTACGAGAACAAGCAGAAGAGTGCCTGCAGTTCTGTGTTTTGGCCACAGGTGGTAGTATCATTAGAAACTTCATTAAGCCTCTTTAAATTGGACTTAAGAAAAGAAAAACAGCAACTTTATTCCAATGATGAACAGAACACTGCTTGGTGATGTTTAAAGCTTGGGATATTGTTTTATAAACATAATAATCCAAAACTTTTCTAATGAGCCTCCCTCCGTTGCCTGCAGATCTGCTTATTTGCTGTCAAGGTACCGACCCCGTGCCCCCATTATTGCGGTGACCCGCTGTGGTATGACCGCCCGCCAGTCTCACCTGTACCGCGGTGTCTATCCGGTGCTCTACACCAAGCCTGCCAACGACGTCTGGGCCGAGGATGTTGATTTGCGTGTGAACTTTGCTATGGAAGTCGGTAAGTAGGAAATGTTCTTTGAAAATTGGCCACCGATCGTTTATTTCAAAGTGCTGGGAACCTGTTTGTATCTTAAACCAGTTGACACCAGTTTTTTGTTTGTTTGTTTAACTATTTGCAGGCAAACACCGTAAATTCTTCAAGTCAGGTGATGTTGCCATTGTTGTGAGCGGCTGGCGTCCAGGCTCTGGTTACACTAACACCATGAGGGTTGTGCTGGTGCCTTGAGCTAAATAAACCCTTTTCTTCCCTTTAACCGTCCTTTCCTTCATCTTGGACTAGATTTAGACAGATAATCCCTACCAGAGGGCTCCTTCAAAGCACACATGACAGCAACTCCATGATTCCTTCCTTCAATATGTTTAGTTTTATTGTCTAAATCCTGTGTTGTTCTCTCCCATGTTATGTGTAGAATTTTAAGTTAATACAATATGTCAGATTAATTGACATGATAAATAAAAAGAAACTGTTGGAAATGTTTGTTTCTCTCCTGCTTTATGATCGCTGAGGTAATGCCTGAGTTTAACTGGACAATCAAAGCTAGACCACGACAAAGTGACATAAAATAGTTTGAGAAATCAGTATACTTTGGCAATAACACATTAAAATCATTGCATAGGAAAATAAAGCTGATAGTTAAAGAAAAAAAAATGAAATCCTACAATTCTAATAAAATTATGAAATAGTTTCAAGACAGTTGTAGAGAAATGAAAATTAACCTCATCAGTACTTTAAGATTCTTTGTTGCATTACAACCTTTATCTTCAGCATATTTGAAGTTGTGTGACAGACTAACACAAAATGATGCACGATTGTCAAGATAAAGTAAAATGTTTCATGGTTTTTAATTTTTTATGTTGCAAATAAAATATGAAATAATATTTAAGTCTGGACTTTGACTAGGACATTCTTACATATTGATATGCTTCCATTTGTGCTACTGTGGCTTATTTATGCAAGTTAAAGATGATTCCTCACTGAAATAAGTTCTACAAATGTCAGATTTGTCTCAGTCTTCAAATGTGTGGAATGAACACAAAAATTTATTTCCAAGAAATGCTCTGAGGTAGTAGGTGATTTGTGCTTTCATAAAAAAATAAATTATTCATGTGACATGCCATGTGAAATGATCTGTTCATTTAGATACATTTAAAAATAACTTTGTAAAAGACTTAGAAAACGACATTAAAAGCAGTTTTTGTAATAAAATGGATGAGGAGTTATTAGAGGACCTATTGATTTTTCTAGGACTGTCCTTCTGTTTGATCTGCCTCGCTTACTTCATCTCAAGAGCAGGAATCTTGTTCTAATCCACATCTGAAACACCAAATTAAATACCTATTTGATTGCTCACTTCTAACTCTATAAACATGGCAAATAATTTTCTTTGTATTGAATATCTAGTAGATTATAATCCTGGTTATTTTAAATTTTGGCACCGAACAACCCCGTGCTGTTCTCGATTTATAATCCGGCTTAAAGTCTGAGACTCCCCCCGCCATCATTTTCATCAGATTTTCCTCATGCTTCATCACTCTGCTCTTCAAAAAGAAACCCACAGCTCGGCCGAAGATAATTTGACCATATGTCCTTTTTATTGCATTAAATTCAGTAGCTAAAATAAAATGTGCCTAATATACAGGAGATTCAATTATCAGATTTGGTGAATAAAAAGGCAACAAAATGAGAAAAAGACTAATAAATAGATCAATAACTTACACCTTGATGGCTGAACATTGGATGTTTTTAAAATAACCTCATGTGAAAGCCAGCTGATACTGCTGGCAGGTGGATGGAGGAGAGAAGGAAGAGGGGATACTCAAGACTCAGGTAGCTGAAGCCACTGGAGATGAAACCCTCTGATTGTTGGATCTAGAATCCAGTCAATGCTCACAGTTTAGAAAGAAAAACATGTCACCTAAACACATTAAATACTAAAAGGATGCCATTGTGGTTTCATAAAGCAGTCTTTTTCATTCAGCATAGTGTCACAAAGCAGCGTCGGTTCAACAGCAAATTGATGTCAGATTTTACAATCGAACATTAAACAATGAAAGAGGTAAGTATGCAGCAATAAGACCCTTCAGGGTTTTGGTGTTGATCACGTGCTCAGGTGACTTCTTTTAGCCCTTTGACTGGTGCAACAAACATTCACATCAATCGTAGTGCATTGCTGGTTTCAAGATGTTTGATTATCCACAACTGCTTTCTGCTTTTCTTCACTTTCCTTATCATGATTACTTTAAAGTCAGGGCTATACAAGTGGATCTCTATAAATTAGAATATTATCAAAATATCATTTTCTTTTACTGATTTGATCATCAAAAAACATATAAATCCATTACACACACAATAATGCATTCATTGCTGTTGTTTCTCTTAGGTTTGATGATTATGGCTTATAGCTATTGATAAACGAATATGCAGTTTGTCCAAAAAGTTAAAAAAGAAAAATAAAAAAAAAAGTTCCTTATGTTATGGTTCACAGAGTAGTGAGGAAGATTCTCGACTTGAAGTTTGTCCAACAGCCAATCACACACATCCTCACAAGGAGGGTAAGCCACGAAGGTGATTGCTAAAGAAAATGGTGTCAATAGTTTCCTGTAACCAAATATATTAATGGAAGGTTGAGTGGAAGGAAAAAGTGTGATAGAATAGGGTGCACTGCCCAAACTACTACTTAATAATGAGGTCAAAGCTACTGAAAACAGTGTCAACATTGTGTTAATGGTTAACTGAATTAAAATTAATATAAATACAAAGTATTTTCTATACTTGACAATGTTTTTTTCCATATATAATACAGTATTCCCTGCAAACATACCTACTTCTTCCAGTAGGGTCAACAGACAGATAAAGTATCGTCCATCGACCACTGTTGACCTACCAGAGTACAAGGTTGTGTAGGTCACACACACGTTTTTTAGCACAGATCTTGCAACCAAATTTGCAAAGAAAATAAGTCTTTTGATGAAATATCATCAAAAGAACTAGAGGACTGATATTTATTGGGGGGGAAGAAGAGTCATACTAATGATTATAAATAAAAACCCAAATTTATTGTGTGTGTGCGAGCATTGTGTCAATGCAATTAAAAACTCTACCATTCAAAAATTGTACGTATCATGAAAATAAGCTCAACATAATGTTTGGAAAAACTACTATTACTAATATTCCTGCTTTGACTTTGACAGCAGTGATAAATATTCACATCTTTAAAAACAGAGGTTATGCAGAAATGCAGTTGTTTTGTGCTGTTTAGTGAAACAGCTGCTCCGTTACTGATTTCCCAAATAGCTTATTTAATATTTAGTAAGATTATCTTTTTAAAGAACAATATTAGTGTTTTAGGGGCAAAGGTTGCAGAGTTGTGCTGTCCCAGCTTTACCACAGATTTTTAGGAACATTTTATCATCATTTTTTTTATTGTAATTTTAAGAAATAGCACAAATGTTCATATCAGCCAGACTGATAATAGGGCGCATGAAAAGAGCCCAGACACATTATAACTACTGTACTGTATGCCACAATCAAAATTAATTCAAATATAAGATTGAAATGTATGAATCTGTGTTATGTATGAATTTATATGTTTCACCTTTTGAGCTAAACTCAACTTTTCTGTTATAATCTAATTAATAGAGATACACTAATATATTACCTGTTTACTCACAAGTGCCTCAGTTCACAGTAACTTTGCCAATAAAAAAAAGAAAATATTGCATACTATGCTCATGGCACACAAACCTCAACCTCAGGTTGATTTGTCTTTTGTCTGTTTATGTTCATCCACACATTCAAACCTCCCCCTGCAGACCAACATTGTTACATTCATTGCTTTGTTTTTTTTTAATTGCAGTCTGATCAGTGTGATCCGTCTGGGTGTGCAATATTGCTGAGAAAGCTTTCTTTCTTGGAAGACTCGCCGATGCCAAATCCTTTGCGCTGAAACGATCTCTGACACGAGCAAAGTGCACCGTCTGTTGCAGCTTACATCTCCATGAAGGAGGATGAGGGGGTGGCCGTGTCTTTGCATGGCACTCCGTTTGCTCTCTGGAAAGGTGTATTAACAGAGGGAAGCAACGTTTGGTTCCAGTCATAAACTGAATGTAAAGTTGGGGATAATTTGTTTTAGCTAAAGAGGTGCAGCTAAAAGGGGAACCAATAAATTCTCTGATAGGTTTAAAATAAACAATAAGAATAAATCACAGAGAAAGGTTAGAATATAATATAGTATTTATAAGAGATATTTTTATCAGGTCTTAAATATACACCCAATAGTACTTTTGGGTTTTATTGACATATTGAAAATGTTATGTAGAAAAAATATGTTTTTGTCTGTCATCCGCTCTGATTAAAAACTAAACTGATCTCTCTTAAACACCCCCCCGCCTCCTCAGCATTGAATTTAACATTAAAACATGCCAACATAGAGGGGTTCCTCTTTGCTCAGCAGGTAAAGGAGGGTGTTTCTGATTTTCACAAATTAGAGGGAAGTTTGGACTGTTTCTGTTTACTGTCTAACTCTTTAGCGGGGGACGACAGGTTGGGCGGCTCAGGCCCTGATGGTGTCCGACTGACAGGAATGCCCTGACCTGGGATGGGGGTGTAGGGTTTATTGACAGCCATGGGAGAATGGTGGCTCCTTGCTGCCCCCTCTGATGAGCCGCTTGCGACCGAAGGCCTTTCCTGGTGTAAATAGCTGTGAGAGCCTGAGATTGTCTTTATTTCCTGGGTAAAGAGATCCACAGATGACTCTGATGTCTCTTTCTTAGGGGAGTCCCTCCTGGCTGGGCATGAGCTCTGAAGGGGCAGGGAGCTGTGAAAGCTGGAGGTGATGGGCACCTCACTGTGGTGAACCGTCCGTGCCTTCACGGGGCTCTGTGTGGTGGGACTGTAAAGAGGGGGGGTATAGGAAGGTGAGGCCTCTGCCGAGCCGTACTGGGCCAGGGAGGCGAGGGCCGAGTGCTCGGTGAGAACCTGCGGGAGGAAAACTGACTGTAGTCCAGCCAGAGTGTGCTGGGCTAGAGAGGCTGCAGTCCCCGTTCCACCTGCTGATGATGGCGGACTTATTCCCACGGGGATTTGCCTGCTGGTTATGATGGGAAAATGGGGGAGGTTGATGTTGCTGGACATGCTGGTCTCTTTGTTGAGGCTGGACGGGTGGCAGGTCTGCTGCAGCTGGCTCAAAATGGGGTTGACCGAGCTGCAGATCAGAGGGCCAATGGTTGGGGCTGGAAATCTTCCCGCCAGCCTACTTGGTGCCCCCTGTTTAAGTAAACCTAAAGGCTGAGGTGGAGTAGTCATAGCACCGAGGGAGGGCTGAGGGTGGAGCTGTGCAGAGCAGGTGTAGGAAACACTGGTCTGACTGAGGGGGAAAACTGGGGTCATTCCACAGAGAGGAGGCTGATACATAGGCTGAGGAGTAGGCAGTGGGGTCACTGGCTGTAGGCTGCTTGTAAAGATGGGCTGCGACATCACCGTGGGGGGAAAAACTCCAGTAGAGTGATACTGGGGAAAAGAGAACCCCAGTGAGGGAGTCCCAGCCACAGATCTAGATTTAGCAGTGCAGACAGGGGAACCAGGGACTGATCCATTGCTACTTGAGGCGTTTCCTGCCATGTGCAATCTCCTGGAATGGCTGTGGTCCTTCATGGAGCCAGACCCAGGAACCAGAGGACTGTGGAAGAGGATTGGAGGCAGTTGAGGGTGGTGGGCCAAGGCCAGAGCCAGTGGTGTGGTGGCAGCGGCAGCCTGCAGCGGGGCCTGAACCAGTGGGGTCCAGATGAGAGGTGTGGGTGATGGGGGAGCAGCAGGAGGGTTTAAACTCTGTGCAGTGCTGCTTTGGATCAGCTGTGTACAGTGGGCCATGTCGCGGTCATGCTGGACGATTCTTTGGATGATTTCTGTTTCATGAAGGTTTAATGTGCCAGAACTCTGGTGATGTTGGACTTTATGCTGTAAAATGGAGTTCCTCTTTCCTATGAAGATGGAGAAGGAAAAAAAAACATTTAATCATCTGCCACAATCAAAATCTGTCAGACTTTATAGAAAATCCTTACTGGCTGAGAAATATTTTAATTTTTTTAGTTTACTGGTAAAAAAAAAAAAAATCACCCGTTTTTTTTTTTTTATAAAAATGTCTATTCACACAGGTTTTATGATGCCATACAATCTTTCTTGAAACATAAATAAATAGGTTCCCCAATGATTTGTCCATATTGTTCCTTTTATATATATATATATATTCCTTGATTTTAGAGCTACATATTTTTAAAGATAAAGAAACGCAAGGAAAATGAGAAGAAGTTTAAGTCCAAAGAAATATTTCAGTAATGCTTTCTAGGCCCAGTTTATAGTTACAGCTTAAGAGTTACAGGATGCTTGACCTACTTTAACACAGTTAGGCCTTCCGACAGCAAAGATTTGGAGTTCATCACCAAAGAGAGATCCTAACAATGATGGTGGAAACAATCAAAATGTTGGTCATCAATTAGGAAAAAGAATCTGATTGCTGTAATAGCCACAAGCTAGTTTTCTTTGGAGTATAAAGAAGAGTATGAATCTTTGGACCCGTCATGCTTTCATGGTTTCATTTAGGAAAAAAAAATTGGGTTGAATGTGAATGATCTTAGATGTAAATCTATACAATACATTTTTAGAACAATAAATGTGACATGTTTAACGCTTTATTTCATTTTTAGTAAATAGTGTAGATTTTCAGCTGATAGCTCCAGTAATAAAATTGATGCCGTTGAATATTTTCAACATTTAATTAAAATCTAGTCTTACATTTTCAAGTCTAAAAGTCCACGAGTTGCACTGCCTTTATTCTTCTTACCCTCTTTTATTTTTTTATTTTGTCTCCAAGCAACCAAAAAGTTCAATGCATTCAACTGTAATTTTGCACAAATTTTCCAAAATTAGTGCAAAATTGGTAATACGGGAAAAAAAAATATCAGCACCGGAGAACTGTGACATTATTTAATCCACCTGTATAATAATTTCTTGTGTCAATGCAGCCAGTGCTGGACAGTTGATTTAATGCAAACAACTCACCAATACGGTCCAGGCGGTCGAGGGCAACCGCCTCAAAGGCCCGCCTCATCATTGGATATTCCTCCAGCACCTCATTGAAGTTGTCTACGGACAGAGAGTACAGCCGGCAGTAGTTATCTGCTCTCACACTGGCTGTCCTTCTGCCTCGAGTCAACAAGCAGATCTCTACAAGGACAGAGGAAAGTAAAAGTTCCAACGTTGTTTTTTTCTGCAAAATCTTAGATTTCTATGAACAGGAGAGTTTTTTGTTGTTTTTGTTAATGCGGGGATCATTAACATTAAGTATTATATAATAGTTTCCCATTCTTTATGCAAGATGTGTGCTGCACAGCCATAGAGTTCACATCGATTTAGATCCATTTCCAAAAGTAAAGTGAGAAACAGTCATATTAGTGTGACATGATAAAACCTGGACCGCCTGATGCCTCTGAACCCCCACAGATGGAGCTCTTAATGCAATTTCTGCAGCTTACAGTTTGTTCTGACCTCATCTGTCATGCCAGATCAGAAAATAAAATAATGCCCCATTAAAAAAAGGGGGAAAAAAAATGAACCGTAACGCATAAACCGCTTGCTTTTTTTTCCAGGACAGGCATGTGGACAATACAAAAACACACTCACACAGTCTCCCTTTTCTGTTTTCTTTGTAGAAATGTGATCTAATTATTCATGTTGGGATCTGTTTTGGGGCATTTAAATGTACGCAGAAACATTTTTGAAAATGTTTTAAAAAATTCAAAAAAGAATTCAACCGAAATACTCTTCAAGCAGCTGGTTTATTCTTTGTCTGGGTAACGGCTGGTGGTGCAAGAAATTGCAGCACACCTTTAAAAGTTGAGGTGATGCCAATAAGAAAAAATAAAAATAAAAAAAAACTGCCAGAAAGTTTAGGGTTTAAGCTTTAAACAAGGACAAAACTCCACATGGACTCAAAGCTCACAGAGATTTACTCCTCTTAGTACCGAGGCCTTTTAAGGAGATGACGACTTTAACCAGCTGTAATGGTCGGGGAAGTTAATCTGTTGAGTGACTGTGCAAACTAAATCAAAATAAATCTTACAGTCACCATTCCTTCTCACACATTAAAGCACCCCCACCCTTTCTCTCCTCCCCCCCTACTCCTGCAGAGGACTTCACCTCCAAAATACGAGCCGTCCGTCAGCTTGGTGTCTGAGCTGCTTTTTGTAATGACGCTGACGACGCCATGCTGGATGAAGTACATTTTCTTCCCGATTGTTCCCTCCCTGATGATGTAGTCGCCCGGCTGGAAGACCTCGAACCGCAGCTTGGTGAGCATGGAGGTAACAAAGTTGGGATCGGCGTGGGCGAACAGAGGCATGGAGGCCACCAGTTTGCGACAGTTGAAGTTGATGATCTCCTGAGGAAAATGAGGGGAGGCGCTTGTTAATCTATTTATTTAATGTAGTGATGAGGCGTTCGAAGCGTCTGTACTGCATGTGTATGTTTCAATCATTATAAAAGCAGCTTAGTGCTCCGTTAATAAGGTTCTCAGCTCTCATACGACCGTTACTAATCAGATTACAAGACTATTAACGTTATCATGGAAAGTAAGGCAGGCGTATTGGATTATATCAATAATTATCTGAGCATCATTTAGAGCGGCATATTTTAATTTATGCTGACATGGTACAACTTATATAAATCAAATTCAGCTGGACTGGCAGTAAGTTTTGAACAAGCTGCGTTCAGATGAAAGCTGACCTCTCGGAGCGGCTCATTCAGCTCCTCCAGGATGCTCTCCTCATCGAACATCTTCCCCTGATAACGGTGCTCGTAATAATCATGGATCCTCTGCCTCATATCAGCAGGAAGTTTGTGGAAGGACATGTACTGCTCCACTTGTTTATACTGGGACAAAACAAATAAATGTTAACATTTCAAAGCCGTTCGAAACCAATCCAAGAATCTAACAGGTAACAACTGCTTGCCCTGCAAAGACAAAATGCAAAGTCACGTTAGAATGAATATATTAACCTGATTAATGTGCTGGCTCAGAGGTGGACTATAATGTGTCTCATTATGTTAACAGTCAACTGTCAGGCCATCTGTGAAACCTGCTCACAGTACGGTGTTGTGGCTCTGCCCCATCTGACAATTACAGTTGTGCTCTGCAGCCTGCAGCTAATGACATTAACCAGCGTGTCCTTCAGCAGTGTTCTCTACCAGCGCCGACGATCACAGCAGCCTGTCTACGTATGGTGCTTCCTGCCATAAGCCTCTGCTCCTCTGATTTTAAATCTGACTCTTTTTATCTGTCACATCAGCAGACATGTACATGAGACGGTGAGCTCACTCTTCCTCTGGTTGTTTTTTTAGATGTCTTTGTCTTCTATTCCACTCCACATCAAAAACCCAGTACAGCTCTTCTTGTTCACTATGAATAGATTTGAGGTGTGGAACAAAAGTTCTTGTTTTCAGGTATTAAGGATTTTTTATCAACTAAGAAAAATGTAAATTTTAATTTATGACCAGTTTTAATAAATTGCTATTTTTTATGTTAATTTTTTGACATTGTAGCCCTGCTACCAAAATAAAATGTATTTTGTTGGGATTTTATTAGACATATCAATGGAAACGATTGCTTTTGTTTTGCCTTGGTGGGAAACACTACATGATTTTCAACTGGAATTACAAACAATAATAATACACAATGGTTCATTCTTCCTGCAGATGTCGATTTTCTTTCATTTATTCATATTCTTTATACTTGATAACATTTATAATATCATAAACTAACGATTTATCCTTTTTCAACTGTTGTACTGCTTAGCATGTGTTCAGCAAACAATGTGTGTTCAGTAAAAAATCATTACTCCACATCAGACTGTAATTATTCTGAAGACTTTTCAAATCAAAGCTATAATTTTAATGTTGAATGTCGATGGGAAAGAGTGTTTAACTGCTGCTAACTGGATGATCAGTGTTGACATCACATCGTTTCTGAGGGATTCAGCCAACCTTTGTTACAGAGCTTACATCTTCAACCTACGACACGAAAATGATCACATTTTAAACTTACACTGTCGAATGTATTCTTTTGGACTATCTTGCTGAATGAGAGTTTTATTTCACATATGATTTTCAATGTTTGATTTGAATAACAATTTAAACTAAATAGTGAAAACATTATTAATCTATTGGGTTTTCTCAGATAGAAAACATTAAATCAATGATGTATGATTACATTGAATTGTTTCAGTAAATGGT
>JAUZNJ010118668.1:1388-11826 GCA_034780135.1 Jordanella pulchra | reverse complement strand
CCTGGTGACCTTTCCCCTCTCTCTGTCCCCATTTCCTGTCTGACTACTTTCAAATACAAAAATAAAGGCCACTAGAGCCCCCCAAAAATAATAATTTTAAAAAACGTGTTAAAAACATACATACATCGCCAATTAGGACCAGTGATAATTAACCAGTGTTACAAAAACAAAAAGCAAGAAATGCACACAGAAAAAATATGCAGTGCAGGGAAAACCAAAAGTGTACAGTGTGCAATGAATTTTATCAGGTAACAATCACATATCTCAGTGTATCGTTTTTGTTATGTATGTCAACTGAACACAAAGTAGTGCCTAAATCTGAAGTAAAAAAAACAACTGATGCAAGATTTTCAAAGGTGGTACAAATGAAGGGCAGAGAATGATGGCATACGTACCTCTTCACCAACTTTGTGTCAGTACTTGGTTTCAAATTCCAGTTCTGCAATATTTGGATTATCTGCTTCATTGCATGGGAATCAAATAATTAACTTATTAACAGGACATCATCTCATCAAGCCTTATTGACACCGATGAAGGAAAGCCACCCCACAGCATGATGCTGACACCTCAGTTTTTTGCACACAGAGTTTTGCATTCAGAAAGTGTCGTTTTGATCCCCCCCCTCATCTACCTTCCACCTGTTTATGACGTTTCCTACTTGACTTTTATCAATTTAGCCACTCTTTAATAGTGTCCAACACTTTTTGTCCGTTGTGTGTTTTGTGATGTTCACTAATGTTTTTTCAAACAAACTTCTAAAGCCAATAGAGAAACTTTTTTGCAGAGATTTAATTACTTTAAATAGAACATGTTTACTAGTTAAGTAACCTTTTACGGTCATTTATTGCAGTGGATTTTATTTCAATATAAAACTGAACCAAAATATACATGAATGCCACACTTAGTTTGAAAAAAAAACAAACTAAATGGTGAAACAACGTATGGCTTAGTCTCCTCTTCACAATCCTGCATTATTTTTTATAGATCAATTAAAAACAAATCCAAATCAAATAAAAAGTTTGAGGTTATAAAGTGACAACAATGTAAACAGGTTTAGGGTTTATTAATGCTATTTAAAGAAAATGTGTATTTGATAAGGAGATGTTTATCTCTAAAAGTGTTTACACCCTCACTGTTTTCAAAGGGATTATGCTGCATTAAGTTCCTTCCTTATTCATCACATATGATCATAAACAAGTAATTGGTGAACTCTCTAAATCTGAAAAGGCTTTTAAACCATTTCCCAAACAAAACAGGTTATCATAAGCGCAAGATCTAAATCTCAGAGTTCATGGCCTGAAAAGATGTGTTAAAATAAAAAAAAAAGTGAAATAAAAAAAACAAGTGTTTGTTTAGAAAGTGGTCGCATGGTAAAATAATCACATCTATTTGTAAAAGTCCCGTTAAACCACTAGGGACTTTCCAAATGATTACCTTTTTAGAGTTTTGATGGCAACGTAGTCGCCAGGATTATGTATAAATTTCTTTTGCGTTATTTCGCAAAATTATTTTCTTATCTTTAAACTCCTTCAACGTGCTTTGTTGCTCTTGATTTTCCACTTTGGTTGATTTGAGTAAGAAACAAACAAAACCAAGTAACATTTCTGTTATGCCATTAAGGGGGATTCATTTTTTTTTTTTTATAAGCCCAGTGTTAGGACTTTGTTGAAAACACCAGATTTATTTTATTTTTTGCTTCTTGTTTGAGTAGTATAATATCTTACTGTAAAGACCCCATAGAATGGAAAGCTGTAATGTTTTTTTTATTCATTTTCTTTTACAGAAACATTGCATTAAACCTAAAAATATATACAGTTCTATTTTTCAATATTAAAATAGCTTTACGGCGATTTATAGTTTGCCTGTATTATGACTGAGACAGGAAAATAGTTTGTTTACAGCTGAGCTCATAATGCACATAAATGTGGGTTATACCGTCTTGTTGTTGTGATGACAATTGTTGATGCTGGTGTTTTTAGCGAATGACTACCAGCAGCAGCTCTCCCAGTCTTCTCAATGACGGTGCCAAGAATTTCAGCCACAGCACTCATGGTAAGACACCTTCAGAGTTGATGCAAAGTGTGGAGATTTTTTTCAATTTTATTTTTAGCATTTCTAGGTCTGAAGAAACATGCAGAAACATTCAGACTCTTCCTCTTGTTTTGTTTTCCAGAGTGCAGGAGTCTTGAGTTTATGTGAAAAATAGACTTTTAGACTATATGCAGAAAGTTTACATGGGTAAAACAAACTTAAGATCTTAGTGTCTTGATTTAATGAGGGACTGATTTATTGTAACAAAACAAGTCAAAAAGGTCGATATTCTAAATCGGTCAGAGAATGGGATCATTTGAGATTTAGCACAAGGTCTCACTGCGCCTTGGATGAACATTAAAATGATCATTGTAATGTGATCTTTTGCTTTGTCCTTTCTATGTAGCCTGCATTTGAACAGCTTTAAGCTGCTTTTTTGTTATTAAATGGGTTTAGAACACCTAGAATCCCCAAACAGAGCTGTTGTGTTTTTGAAACTTGCTTTCCAGGTATTTCAAAGTACCTTTTCTCAATTTTTCACTTTTTATCCCTGACAGATCCAGTGAACTCCTCGACTTCGTCACTGTTCAGTGATTTTGGTGCTCTTAGCATTTCCCAGAGGAGAAAGGTGAGCAAATGAATCTGGACTTTTATAGAAGTAGGTTTCCAAAGCCTGAGCCTTTTGTTTAATGTATCTCTTCTATATTTGTCTTGTATCTTCTTTAATAGGCTCCTAACCCAGCAGCGAGCGAATTCATTCCTAAGGGCGCTCCGAGAATGGCCGCCATGACGCAGTCTGCCGTTCAGGCCTTCCCTTCTCCGATTTTTGCTCATCCTGGTCTTGGTGGCTCTACAGCAGCTTTGGCACCAGGTGAGGCTTTTTTTTTGTTGCGTGTTGCTCCTGTTATAAAAAGCCCCAAACTAATCTGTGTGTCATTCTTTTAGAACAAGGAATTTGCTGCCTATTAAGGTTAATATTTATTTGTTGTTTTAAGGTATGTCTTTGTCTGCTGGATCATCTCCTCTCCACTCCCCTAAGATCACGCCTCAAACCTCACCTGCCCCTCGTCGACGGAGTCACACCCCGAACCCTGCCAACTACATGGTGCCCACCACCGCGTCCGACCAGGGTGCACACATCATTCAGAAAGAGACCGTAGGGGGGACGACGTACTTCTACACAGACAACACCCCAGTGCCAATGGCAGGGATGGTACGACAAGCGAGGCATACGATGAATGTCTTTAGCAACCACAACAAGATGCAGCATCATACTTTAAAAGTCCTGAAAGTCTTGTTGCTAAGATTTTAGTTTCATATCGGTATGTAGTCTGCTGTAGACTTGCATCTGTGGAGTTATTTTTGGTACCAAGTGTCAAAGTGGGGTTTTGTTTAATGGATCAACAGCTGATTTAAGTAGTTCATATTGGAGGAGAAAAGGAAACAAACTTAAGACATTTCGTTTTTTTTGATTTCTTGATAAAAGGGAAGCTGGGGTTTTCTGGTTTCTTTGCAGGTGTTTCCTACCTTTCACATCTACCCCCCCACTGCCCCCCATGTGGCTTACATGCAGCCAAAAGCCAACGCCCCGTCCTTCTTCATGGCTGATGAGCTCCGCCAGGTATCGGTTAATTGGCCTGTATTTTTTTGTTGTTGTTTTTCTCCACTAAGCAGCGCCTTTGATAAACTCCCTTTGTTCTCCTCCATCAGGAGCTGATTCACAGGCATCTAATCACCATGGCCCAAATCGACCACTCAGAGAACCCAGGTAAGCTGTCACTTCTCTTTGCTGGTAGGTAGAAAAAACATATATATAAAATAATAATCAAATTTAAAAGAATAATTTTTTAGATAATGATCAAGAAGTCACCGTTTGTCCTTCATGCAAAACATTCTTCACATACCATCCCCATAGGTGTTCTGTGGTGTTACTTCTCTTCAGCATGAACGGCAATTGCTCCATGTGCAACAAGTCTACTGTTGCACATGGATTAAATACAAATGCACAAAGAAGCAGCTAACAATATCCTTTAATTTTACAGATAGGCACCACTTTGTGATGGTCTGTTATTGTAAAAGATCAAAAAGTAGATCAGACTTTGGTTGTAGTGTGACAAAATGTGAGCAGTTTTAATGTTCGCTTTTTTTAACCTGTGTCCTGATTTTTGGGAACCTCTTCTGTCAGACGTACCGTCCGAGGTGGACAGCTACCACAGCTTGTTTCCCCTCGAGCCTCTCCCTCCACCTAACCGCATGCAGAAAACCAGCAACTTTAGCTACATCACCTCCTGCTACAAGGCGGTCAACAGCAAAGATGACCTGCCATACTGCCTGAGGAGGATACAAGGTACTCAACGTCACCAGAGCGTATATTTTCTTTTTTGTACAGAACATCGAATAATAAATACTATTTTTTATTTTTTTCACAATCAGCTGCGTCCTCATAGAAAACCTTTTCCGTTTCTGAATTGATGCTGTCTAAACGAACCTAGTTGAAATCTGTTGGTTAACAAATCCAAATGCTACGTAGGTGTCGGTAGGTTGAAAGACATTTGCTCACAAGTGTTAAATGTCTCGTGTTTCTCCATGTTTTGTAACTATGACCAGGTTTTCGTCTTGTTAATACCAAATGCATGATGCTGGTAGACATGTGGAAGAAGATTCAGCACTCGAACACGGTGACGCTGAGAGAGGTCTTCACCACAAAGGCCTTTGGAGACCACTGTGAGTGTGCGCCAATATCAGAGGACAGTAAATGTCTCGTGTGGCGTTCAGATGTAAATTGTAGCGGCTCTGTGTCGCACAAGTACCTTGTTTGTTTAGTTATGTTGTTTTTCTGGGTTCTAACTTTTGTTTTCTCCATGTTTTTTTTTCTTCCCAGCGCTGGTTTTCTCATACGACTTCCACGCAGGTGCAGAGACGATGTTCAGCAGGCATTTTAACGACCCAGCAGCAGACTCGTACTTCACAAAGAGGAAGTGGGGTGAGTCCTCCCCACCCTGCCTGCCTCAGCCTTTGCTCTGAAATAGAACCAGCTTTACCTCAGCCACCACACATTACCGCTCAGCTTCACACATTCAGCTTCTGTTTACTTGCTTGATAGTGAGGTAATTGCCACTTATCTATTTAAAACCGTTTGCTTCTCCTGTAAGTGTTGCATCCAGGTCACCTCATGTCACACACATATGTAATTTTTTTACAAATTAAATGAACTGAATTGCTTGACAGCTATAAGTAATGGTCTGATTTCAGACTTCTAGGGATTGTTTGGACTTTTTTTGTGAGGTTTTGTGAATTCAGTTCCCCTCTGTGGTAGACGGAAGTAATATATCGCAGTTAACTTGTAGAAAAATATAAATAAACCCTCAGCAGGAGAACACAAACACTTAGTCCAGAACTTGCTTTCCCCCCCAATAAATACTTAAAATGTTTTGCTAAATATCCTCATTAAGTGTGAAGTTGTTTTCTCAGCTAAAGATCAGTTGTGTGACTATGCTAAAGCTAGATTAGCTGAGGTCCCTGCTTGTATCGTTCTAACATATAAACTACTTGTGGATATTTGTTCCTAAATGATCCGACTGAACCAGACTAATGCATTCAACTCTAGAGGTGCATCCAGAAAGAAAATGAATCGGGTTATGTTAATGCTGTTAATTTAGAGTGTATTGATTTCAGTGATAGTCTATAAAAATAACTTGTTTCTTTGCTCCTCTTTATTCCACCAAGTACCAACACACGAACAGATGACCAGAGCCCAAAAAGAGTACAAACACAAGAACATAACAGTGCCCCTAGCGGACGAACATGTAATACAAAAACAAAAGAGTGACATTCAGGACCTGATCATAGATTGCCTCATATCTAAGCTCCACCAGCTCCCCCTGAAGGAAACACTTCTCAGAGTGAAGTTGTTACAGAGGGAAAAGGAATAAGTTAGCTACTATCATCACTGAAGAAGCAAACAATCTGCAGCTGCTGTTCTCTAACGTTGCTGCTTCTACAACAAAGAAGATGTTGGCAAATTGCAGGACGTCCTGTTCTTTATTTCTTGAATGCTACATTAGAAAATGCTAGTCGTTGAGGTAGATTAGAGCTAACTGCTTTTGTCGTGTTATTTTAAGATGCTTAAAAGTGTCGTCTCGGATCCTTTGTGCATGTTTTAAAATAGGCTAGAAGCTTGTGTAAAACGTAAATCAAAACAGAATGCCGTGATTTGCAAATCGCTTTCATACTATATACAGTTTTAAAAATGCAACAATATATTTAAAGCAGCACTGTGTAACTTTAAGCCATGATGGATCTGTAACCTTCCTGGTTTAGAGCTCATGAAAGCAACACTGCTTTGTCCATAAATTACCCAAGCCTCTGTTAGTGGTTTGGAACTACCTGTAAAGATGAGACAACATTGACCCTCTTGGTTAAGTCATTAGATACATAAGAGAAAAAAACAATTGTTTAATAAGTTAAGTTTAATATCGTTGCCTTTAACTCAGTCAGCCCTCATGTTAAAGGGGAGCTCAGGCCGCTCTAAAGCCGTGCTCTGGGTCACATGACTCAATCATTCAGCAACCAATCCAACCCTCTCACAATACATTGGAGAGTTATTGTTTTTTTTAAATGGCAGTCTGCACATCTACAACGATTCGTTGGATATAAACCTGAAAAACATTTTAATTTAAACCAATAATTGGGTAAAAAGTGTTATTGTTTTGACCATTTTTATAATTTTTTTGCAAATATTCTCTAGGTTTAAACTTGAGGGTTGTGCCGGGTTTAAAAAAAAAAAAAAAAAAGCTAGAATAGCAGCACATCTACTTCTGCGTTAATCACATTTCTTCTTTAAGTTGGGCTTGGAGTCACTGTGCCTATTTTTCTGGCAGAGATCTGTAACATTGATGTCTCTCTCACACACTGTGAGGTCTCCCCTGGTCCTAATACCCATAAAGGTAGAGAGTTTTTTGTTTTTTAAAGTATATTAGCAAGATTTCAAACCTGAAAGATTAAAAATAATGTGAAAGGGGGAAAAAACGAAATGAGTGTTAAATATAGGTTAATTATAACTATTATAGTTTCTGCTGTAGGCAGCAGAAGTATCCTAATTACACATTTTCCTGATATCGAACAGCCTTCTACCATATTTATAAAGCTCCAATATTACTTAAATTATGAAATTAATTAACTTACACTTTGAAGAAATGTTCTCTTTAACATTTGATTTTACACCATTTTTTAAAATCTTTTTAGAATTGATGAAATAGATCAGCAAACATTTCATTGTAGATGCTGTTTAGATGAATAAAAGACTCCCCTGTTTCAATGGCTGCTAGTCATCCGCCGCCCTAGAAGATTTCTATAAAGGCTACTATAAAGCTTTCTTAACCTCTGCTCAGGGAACTATTAGTGATAATAACGCCACAGAGGTTCACCCAATGAAACCCAAACTAGCCTTTAAGGAGCTGTTTTCAGTTTCAGCCTGACAGTTGGTTGTTAAGTTTCCTTTTAAGAAGACTTGTGGATTAGAGGGAAACTGTGGCTGAAAGTGATCCCGGGCAGGTGCTGTTGTTCAGGCTGCCTACAGGAATGACTGAAAGGAGGAAGCAAAACCGCAGTGAAACGCCAATAAGAAACCTCCGTGTTCGAAATCTATAAGGAACAAACACTCTTTGAAAAAAGTTAAAAATAATCCCAAAGATAAGGCACAAAACTGCACTAATTCCTCTCAGCATCAAGTCAAGTTCAGGAAGCGAACGTTTTATGCAAAGCTATTTGTGGTCGGCATCACACTGCTGTTTTGTTTTGTTGGTTGTTTTTTTTCAGTGTACGTGCCTTTCGTTTGTCACCTGCTGACATTAGCCACAGTCATTGGTATAAATTAGTTAGAGATTAGCTTTGATGGTAAATACAATTTCACAAGCATGAGCTTCCTTGAAACACGTCTGCATTGTTCACACTTTAGACCAAGTTGCGCCCCCTCCCCCCAAGATTCTCATCTAGCTAAATAAGTGCATTTATTCTATACTCCACTGATGTTGCATCTGTCGGACGGTTTTGTTGACGGTAACAGAGGAAGCTGACATTGTGGGGCTTAGTTTGTGTGAAATACCGACACTATAGGCTGTTTTTTTTTTTTTTAACTCATGCAGGCCAACATGAACCTCCGCCGCCACGGCAGCACGCAGGCCTACTTCCAGAATCGCTGATCTGGGCCTACATTGTCCAGCTCAGCTCGGCCTTGCGGACCATCCATACGGCCGGCCTTGCCTGTCGGGTTATGGACCCCAGCAAGATACTCATCACTGGGAAAACCAGGTATAGGCGTCTCATTTCACATATTAACACACCTTTGTTATTGTCAAAGCCTGCTACTAGTGACCTAAAACGGCTTTGGTCACAGCAGTGCTAAACATGTTACTTCAAGTCAGGCTTCCTGTAGACAAATCAGCTAAACAGGGGATGGTAATAGTTCGTTCAGGCTTCAAACATGCATAATATTCTAAAGAAAGCTGCTGTTCTCTTTATCTAAAGGTTACGGGTGAACTGCGTTGGCGTGTTTGATGTCCTAACGTTTGACAACAGTCAGACCAATCATCTGGCCCTGATGCCACAGTACCAGGTACTTATGCAAAAGCTCAGCTCAACCAGCCGTATTCTCAACATCCGGACTGAATGTGAAAGAACTGTTTTGAGTTTCACAGCGTACCAGTAAATATGTGTTTGTTTGTTTTGGTCACACAGCAAGCTGATCTAGTGTCGCTGGGGAAGGTGGTGCTGGCTTTGGCCTGTAATTCACTAGCTGGAATACAGAGGGAAAACCTGCAGAAAGCCATGGAGCTGGTGTCTATAAACTACTCTTCAGACCTCAAGAACCTTATTCTGTAAGAGTACGATATACTGTAGGTCACAAGGAGCCGCTTCTAGGCTGTCTTCTCAAATTATCCATCCACAGAAAACCACGCTTAGAAAACAGATTGTCTAATGAGTAATGTTTTTGGTACAGTTTACTGACACTACTTCATTTGGGTGTTTTCTGTTGGCTAGGCCAATGATGTATTTAGTTTCCAAAAGAAATTTGAATAATTCTGTCATACATGAATTTACCACAGAATTTAAATCTAATTCCCTCTTTAACTGATGTGTATTCAAAACAATTTCTCACATAATTTACAACAACCACAACCCTGAGCAACCAAAATATGTGCTAGTCCAAACTCATGAAATAATTTCACCAAAACCCTTTAACAAAATAAGGTTTTATGTTCTCTAAAGCTGACTTTGAGTTCTCTGTGGAGGTTCTCGGTAATCCAGGTCATGGTCAAGCGTGGAAAGTTTAGTTTAGGCAACTGGAAAACTTCACGTCCAGTCGCCTTACCTGAACTTTCCAAGCTTGATTTTAGGTTTTGTCACATAAAAAAGGTGATATTTTGTTTCTCTTCTTATTTTTATAGAGGTGTTTTGGACTCTTATCAGATGTGTAAAACCAACTTAAAGCAACTAAAAGCCAAAATTCTCCCCCTTAAAAAGTTTAAAAAATGGAAGACTTCTGAAACCCGAAAATGATTGAGGTTGTTTTATGCTTACATTCTACTTTCGTGTGCGGTTCTGTCCTGCTCTGGGTCTGAATCTGATCCTTTTTGGCCTGGCATCCCTAAAGTCAGTCCTCAAGGGCCGCTGTCCTGCAGGTTTTAGAGGTTTCCCTGCTTCAGTACAGCTGATTTCCATTGATAGCTGATTGACAGCCGTTTGCTAAACTGCAGTAATCAGAATCAGCTGTGCTGCAGCAGGGAAACCTCTAAAACCTGCAGGAAAGCGGCCCTCAAGGACCAACTTGGGCCATGCCTGGACTAAATGCAAGGTTTTGCAAAAGCTATAATATCCACCTCAAGCCTTTTGACATTTTTTCACATAAAAACCACAAACCTTAGTTTGTTTTATTGGGATTCTCCCACCCAACCCATACAATTTGTCACAGCAGCCTGTTAAATCCACCATGCATAAATAGGAAAAGTATGTCTATCAGCCAATAATGACGGGTTGGACAAGGAGAACATGAGAAATAGCCAAAAGATATTGGTTAAATTTAGAGATCATAGGAAGTCTTGTTTGGATTTTTGCCCCCTTTTCAAACATCATATGTAAATAAGGTCCGTGGTAAAACATGGTGAAGGCAACATGATCCTGTGTGGATACTGGGCAGCCTTGGATCAAAACGTTTTTTAGAAGCTAAGAAGACAAACAAATAGCTAGAAGTTCACTTTGCAGGAGGACAACAACCTTAAACATGCAGCCAAAAGCTATTATTGTAAGAGTGGTCCATTTCTTACTATCAACTGTGACTTCAAGAGATTTATGGCAACTTTCAGCAAAGATAAGCTGGCGTCATGTTCTGTTCTTCTGGGTTCTGAAGAAA
>JAUZNJ010118667.1:0-45306 GCA_034780135.1 Jordanella pulchra | reverse complement strand
TGACCAAGGAAGCCAAACCTGAAGATCTCAGTCCGAACTTCTTCTACTGCTCTCAAGGGAGAGCTGAAGTGAAATCACGTCAAGGTCTGAAAATCAGAAACCTGAAGCTAGACGCTGCTGCTGCTGAATCCTCTGCTGAACCAACAGTCTCTGGACCCAACCAGTTCCTCCCCTCTCTAAGGATCTGTCAGAACCTGTTCAAGGTATTCTCCGATTCAACTCACTTGACAAACTATCTGACGCCTGGCTAATCAAACTATCCGACTTGCAGACATCAGTGATACCAGTCCCGGACCTGTGCCTGAACCAGTTCATTCCTGCTTTGTAAAATCCTTCAATAAATTCTGTTTAACTTTTTCCCCTTTTCCTGTGGTATTTTGCATGTGGGTTAAGTCACTTAACCCAATCATGACATTCACATACCATTTGTCTAGTGTGATATGAAAACACCTTTCCTCAGGTTCTCCTCTGAGTTTTTGATCACCACCTCATAATAACTGTTCAACCAGAAGATCAAATATCCAACCCAGCTGAGTTGTCCCAGAGCTAGATGATAGCCCAAAATTTTTGTTTTCACAAGCAGACTCCTATGACTTCTTTCATAGGGTTCTTCTTATATAAGAAACTTGACTGACAATTATTTAGGGAGTAAAATCATATACACCAGACACAGAGAGGTGATAAAGAAAGAGGGGATAAGAACTAAGGGGAGGGAGAAAGAGATGGAGACAGAAAAGAGAGCATGAAAAGAGGAAATTAATGTTAATCCTGGAAGTCTGCTTCCACACCTGTATGAAACACAGAAAGAAAAGAAAGAACATAACAGAAAATAGACAACAGACAACCAAAGTAAATATCAAACAAAGCTTTAAAAGCAGCGCATATCACTTGGACATCCATGTGTGTGGAAGCCAAAATCTATGGAGATTATACAATATTATTCAGGTTGGTATAAACCTCTGACTCCAGCTTAGTTTTAGTATTAAAGGCCATTGGGCCGAGGTCCAACGGCCGCTGGCGACCCAGGGTCCAGGAGCACATATCAAAAGTTTTATCATAAATTAGTCTTTGTTTTATTTATTTATTTATTTTAAAGTAAAGGCGTATTTTTATAGTTGATCATTAAAGTAGAGAAAAGTCAGTTGAATTGCAGGTAGTTGGTTAATCTACTTTAATATTTGTCAATTAAATTCTTTGAGTATAAGTGAAAAAAGTAAAAAAAAAAAAAAAAAAGTAAAAAAAAATTTGAATTCATAGATTTCCAAAATGTGTATTACCACATTTTATTCTCAAAAGCCATACATTTAAAATTTATGTAGAAAAGCAAATCATATCAATAAATAATATTTTCTGAATTATTCAATTAGATTGTAAAAAAGTTCTGCTGCTTTTTTTCTATCAGTTATTGTTTGGCTGGGAAAATAATTGCCTTCAGCAATTTCCTCTTTTCAGATGGTATGACTCTATTACAGACAGCCTAAGGTAAAAAGGACTGCTTGCCAGGAAAAAAGGGGTGTGTCAGGATTTGTAAATAGTGCATCTATTTTTGGGCTTGCCACAGTCGTGTTCAGACATACTGCCTAGGCCTGCCTTCTGTCTCCACGGGAGCCTCAGAACTTTACAGGATGGAAAAAGTATGTAAGACTGGCAGGTGGTACACAAGAGCACGGCACAGCTCCCATGGCGAGAAGCGTTTTCATCCACATCAACCACTTGGTAGAGGTACTCACCGCCAAACATTAAGGCCTTGTGTCCTGCTATGTTGAGCCACTGTCAAGGTCACAGAGACAAAGTTTGCCCGATTGGACATTGCGGACCACATGCTGTCTAAAACCAGAAAGTTGCACTGTCTATTGTTACAGCTACACCGATTGTTGGAGGTTTTAATTTCTGATGGGTGATGGATCACTAATTAAAAAAACAATAAATTTTGTAATTACTAAATTGTAAATTCATTGTTGATTATAAAAACAAAAATGTATTCCCAGTTTGGAGCATCAGAGAAGGAGCCTGATTATTCTTTAGTTTGAGCTATACTGACCCTTTCAATTAACCTCATCCACAGGATGAGAAGGTGGCTGTAAAATGGTAAAATTATGCAGTGCAAGTATTTCTATGTTAACAAATTTTGATGAAAATGTTTGTTTACATAGTTGCAGTTATTTGTCATAGGTGGTGGTATACTCATCTTTTATACTCCTCCCCCCCCCACACACATATATATATATATATATATATATGCATATATATATATTAAATATCACTAATCCACAGAGGCTAGAGGCTATCATTTACAAGAACTACAATACTCCTTCATTTTCTTTTTTCTTTTTCATTTTCAAAACAGTTTTTTTCCTTTTCAATTAAGCAGTTTCGTTGTCCAGCTACTATATTTTTTCCTCTATTTTTATTCTTAAAATCATTTTCATCCATATCAATTTATTTATACAATTTTTGGATCTAATCTATTCTACACTGATTCAAAATATTATCTTAACCATCCAAAAATTTTAGTAATCCATATTATAGTCATTTTTTTAACTCTAATGAGAAACACTTTTTATGTTTGTCCATTTTATTTATGAAATAAATAAACCAAATACTTGCTCTACCCCCAACCCTCTTGTGTTAAGTAAAAAATGTTTTTTTTTTTTTTTACCCATCAGGCTATAAATAAGCATCTTTAAAATTGTTACTATTTTTTTAATTATAGTTTGAAGTTGGTAAAAATTGGAGAAAGGGGATATGTCACCTACAATCCCTGCAATGCTTACAACCAGTTATTACTGTAGGTTAATCAACCTGTGTTATGGCCAGGATTAGTATAGAAAATCTTTTTGCAATGGAACCCACCAATGAGGTTCTGTCTTTGCAGAAATGTGAAAGACAACAGAGCATAAAATATGAATGGTCACCATTGTGTGATTTATTCATCAATTTTTAGAGAACACATGAAGGAAAATTACTTTAAACAAAATTCCATTTTTTTCATAAATATGTTATATTAAAGACAAATGTTCCACCTTGCGCCTACAGAGAAACATTTTACACAGTTGCAACCATTTTTTAAGCCATGGAAGATAGTAAGGCACAAAATAGAAACCTTTGTCATATAGGATAGTCATGCTAATACAGAATATGTCCAAAAATGTATAGAGAGGCTACTCCGAAAGCTACTATCAGCTAAATGACAACAGTATGGTGTGCATGCGCCATTAGATAGATAACATGAAAGCGGTTATAGGCAAGAACTGATATGTGACACACCAGAGGGAATCACTCAACAATATTTGGTCTAGAGGAAAGAAAGTCTGCTGTAAAGTGCATTATATTGGATGTATGAGAAAACCATGCCGCACTTGAAGTCTCATACATAAAAAGAAGAAAATAAACTTGTACAATAACTTCACCAAAGATAAAATCCTTTGGTTTACAAAGATCAGTTATTGCCGCCTTCTAAATAAGTAACAGTCCTGCCAAAGATTTTGTAAAATCACCTAGATGGCAACAGAACTGAGCCTGTTGTGAAAAAAAAAACCCTTTGCCTATTTACAGGCAAGCCTGCAGTGCAAGAAGTAGCAGACAGCATTGTAGATTAAGCAGGTAAGCATACCGTTGTTCAGTTACTCGTTGCTCGAAAAGATCAACTCCCACACCTACATTTACAAGCTCCTGCTAATAAGGAACTTTTATTACAAGATTTGCACTTCTCTGATTGTCTTTGCAACAATATGACATGATCTGGGATAAAGACTGGAAGACAGAGAAAGGGTGAGGTTTGAAAACAAAAGGCACTGAGTTGAAAAGCAAAATTAAAAGTAGAAACTAAGGAAGGGAAGGAAATGGGAAATAGCCATGATAGAAGCATAAGGCATACATTTTTTTTATCAGATATGTTTATACAAAATAATTATAGTACGTAACATTCAGCATACATGAAAAAAATATGCATAAAATAATTATAGGAAAGCAAGTAAAAAGTGATTATCATGTATTCATACATAACCAACATATTTTAGAACCATTACCACTGTTCCTACAGTATGTAAACAAATTGTTGAAACGATACAAAAAATGGCATATAAAAACTTCTGCTTTGGGCTTCGATGAACCATCTGCACATGACTGCTGTTGCAGTAGGACTGCTGTAAGGCACCGGTTTGGTTGTTGCTGAATGAATCAAAGTCATGATGCCTGAAACTACCCAGCCATCCTGTCCATGCATTAATGCATATTTAAAATGAAGATTGTCATTTTTAGAGGGGTATTTCAGTCTTTTTGAACTGCTAGGTCCATTAATAGAACATCTGCTGTTAATTAAGGCAAGAGTATTCACATACTTTGCCACTGATATCACTTCCCTTTTTTTGGAATATGACATTCACCTTGTTTATTCAAACAGAGCCTGATGGTGATTGTCAGTTTGAGTATGCATCCACTTTCCGAGTTAAAAAAAAACAGAAAGAAAAAAAAAGAAACTGACGTTTGTGACACCTAGGCAGTAGATACTCGTCAAAACTTCTCTTCATTATGATCTGGAACTCTAGTTTTTTTGTGCGTTGTCCTTTGGCTGATGCTGCTGCTGGAATGTGAGTGTGTGATTGGGTGTGTCGGTGTGCTGCAACAGGAGACATCTGGACGTCTACGCATGAGTGTGCACAGAAATGCTGGAGAGGTCGTTCCTGATGATCTCGTTTACTGTCAAGACAAAAAAAAAAAAAAAACAGATGGTTAAAAATCTGACAGTTTTTAAGAAGCCACATTTTTCAGGTTGTGTTTGGAGTAATTTTTTCATATGGATCAACCTATCAAATTCAGTAACTAGGCACACCATTACTTATTTAGTTATTTTATACTCCAGTTGACATTTATTGTACCGGATATATCAGAGGATGTTTTTTGTTGCAGAAAACTTTAGATTTGTCAAACTTTTTGATCCTTTATGATTTTTTTGCCTTTTCAGGGAATAGGTCTTAAACCAAAATGAAAAAAAGCAAACCCTTCATTAATAAAAATTATGAATAACTTATTCTTGAGTACTTTGAAGGATTTAGAATTTGTAGCATTTGTATACGAATAGTTTATCAACACTAATTAATACAAAGGAAAATCAATTCAAGAGAGCATATCTTTGCAAAAAATAAGCCTTCACTCTAAAATATCTCAAACATTGCTTAACCATGGAACAAACTTTTTATGTGAGCTTTTGTGGGTTAAGTTAAGATTGCAATCTAAAAAAAACAAAAAAAAAATTGCATTGACTGGCAACTTTCACTCTTCTTCCAGATATCAAAATATCAGTATCTATATCTGTGCAATGGCTTTCCAAAAAAAATAAATAGTCTTTTTACAGCATCTGTCAACCAGCCTTTAAATTCTGCAATGCTAACATGAGAGAAAATCAATAAGTAATAGTGGGGATATTTTAACAGATAACATTTTTCACACAAAGAAAGTTAGTGAGGCGAGCATCAAGCCCTGTGGCATACCAGATGATAAACGTAGGAAACTGGATTTGCATTTGGATGTGCAAGATTTGTCTCTTCTCTCAACATTGCATACAAGGAACTGCCCTTGCCTACCAGAGAGAACTCCTGACCCGACACTCGTCCTCTCGAAACATCCGATCCACCTCCACCTACTACTTCAATCAATCACGTACCAAACTGTCCACTATGGGAGATATGACCTTCCAGGCAGTCAACCTACAGCTCTGGATGTCCTCCCAGAGGGCCACACAAACTGTGGAAGTCTTTAAGAAGGATCTAAAGACATTCTTTTGTCACACAGCCTTTTAACAACCCTCAATTTAATTTTTGTCTGTTTTGTTTGTACAGTCTTTTATTGTTTGTTTTTATATATACTTATTAAATGTACATTTTTAACTGTTTCTAACTGTTTTTTGCTGTAGCATTTTGAAATTTTCTTTGAAATGTAAAGTGCACTACAGATAAAATCTATTATTATTTTTATTAATTTTATAAAGCAAACAAATTCTATATAAAAATAAAAGGCAGATTATTGAAAAAAACTGTTGAAGTAAAACTATTAAAGATTCGTTTAGGCTAATAATCCTGCCAGTTTTACTAATTTCATTGACGCATAAAAAACTGTAACACACGTTAGTGTATTTGGTATAGTCGACATCTAAAAGCCTGATACAACAATTCTAAAGATTATAAGTACTACCTAATTTTCTACTGGTTGTGAAAAGAATAAGAACAATTTTCTACATGTTATATTCATTTAAAATGTGTTATTCAAAGACTGGACTTTGAGCATGGAAATGAAAAACATTCTTGGCTGAATGAAAACATCTCTGAATCTAAATTCGCCAAGAGTTTAAAAAACAAACAGAAAAAAGGGCTTAACTCTATAAGGATTTATATAAACCCACAGTTTCTTTTACTGTTGAGCAATAAGAAAACAAGCTAATCCAGCCGTCTGAATGTGTTTGTAAAGGATTCATTCACAATAGTCCCCACCTTAAGAAAAAAAGCAGTAGAAATTAGCAAATGAACACAAGAGGACTCGATTTTCGAATGCTAAAGGTTCTAACTGGGAATGATAACATCATTGTACACAGTGAAACCACACTAAACAGCCGGCATAGTCACAGCCAAGTAGACAAATACATGGATATCAGCGGCTGCAGTCCAAACATATCGATGTCAATATGAACACATATCGGCTTCTCACACACATCTGTGTTTTTAGTCTTTCCTGCATTCAGTTCCTGTGCCCGCGCTTTTCCCACAGTTGAACAGGCAGGAATTAGTACCCTCGTTTATCTGCTGTATTCTCTGGAAAAACAGAGGGAAGTGACTGGAGAAAGATGGCAAGGACCCCGAGACCTGCAAACAGGGTGCTTTGGGGGCATCGGAGTGATAACGGTGACTGAAGTAGACACGGAGAGAAAAACAAGCTGGGTGAAACCAGCGGCAGGAAGTCCACCCACACTGAGGTTCAAAGGAGGCCTGTAGTGTGCTATCAAAAGATAGAGTTTAGAAAACGGTGAGGCATCAGCACATTTCCAGACGAAAGAAAACACAAGTTCAGTCTGTGACTGTGTTAATTCAGGCTTAAAACACAAATATTTCCTGCTACCTGTTGCATGAGAATGAATTATACATAAAATCTGAAATGATCTATAATTATGGGATGTAACTAGAAATAATATCTATTATACGGTATGGATGGAAACATAAGGGAACATCTAAAAGAGGGAGGTCACAAGCTTTGCCATGCCTTTTGCTTTGAATGCAAATACCCACCTATCTACACACAAACTTAAAAACACACACACACACATTGGTCAGGACTCACCTCCCTCAACAGGAGGAACTCCCTTTGGAAAAATCCAACCTGTGCCAACACCGCTAGCTGTTTTCAACCCTGCTCCACTCCGAGGCTAAACAAGCATTTACATGCTGGGGTTATTTTTAGCTCCACCATTACAGGACATAAAGGAAGTAACAAGCACATGCAACAATGAAATAATCCAGGTTTAATGTTGCTGCTCAGCACTGTTTGCAGAGGTGAGAAAACAGCTCCAGGTAATTCTGCATAACGGCTGGGAAAACCCAACAACTTAGCAGCAAAAACCTACAAAAAAAAGCCACAAATGTTCTTTTTCTCACAGCAAACTCCTTTCTTCTTTTCAGTCACAGAAAAAAAAAACAATGTGACGTCTCCTCCACCCACGTATTAACTGTGGTGTTATTTTCAAGCTTTATCAACTAATATTTTCCATGGGCATGCGGCGTTATGTTCCGTTTAAAAAAAAAAAAAAATCACTTAAGAGTTGTTCATGGTAACACACTGGCCCCTGAGTTGTCATTTTTGCACTTTGTCACCAATGTGAGAATTTTAGAAACAGGATGTGGCCAACTGGCACCACAAGACAACACCTCCGAGCTATTTATAGCTGCCTAATGATGCGTCGTGCGTATAGTATTTACTTTTTACAATTTCTGGGAAACTGAGAAATCTTGAAGAACCTGAATGAGTGATGCTAAAATCCCTATACCTCATAAAATCTCATAACTGAAAAGGGACCTAACGAGATTTACGTCTGATCTTGATGATCTGTCCCAGCTTTACCGTTGTTGTTTTTTCCCCACCTTTTGTAAAGAGACTTGATGACAACAAATCAGCTTTTAGATGGAAAAGAAACTGAAAAGTAGAAAAAACATTTTGCCAGAGGCAAAATACAGGCAGGCAGTGGGTATATCTTCTCCACATTACCGTGTCACGATTTTATGACTTCATTTTAAAGAAAACATTCCCAGGATTCTGTTTTTTTTTTTTTTTTTTTTTTGCAGCTCTGGAAACTTGTTTTTTTCTTTCTGCTCAGGTTAATAATGGAAACCTGTAACTGGGAGGATACACTGTCATGAATAAACAAAAACAGCGGAAAACTAAGCTCCAAATATTCCCCAGCTGAAAAAGAAAATAAAAAAAAGAAACACGTGCCCTGCAAAGCGCTAGTTAAACAGAGTGACATCCTTTTATTGGCTTCACCCCCCCAGTGCAATCAGTAAACCACAACCTAGACCTGTCAAGACTTATACATAAGGCTGGGCAGGAGGGAAGTGTACTTTTTGGGGGCAGGTATGGGATTGACATGAGAATTAATACTGTAGTTCACTGTGATGCCACTGAAGCTTAACAGTTCAATGGACAATCTGGCTCTTTTGTGTGGCCTTACGAGTGTTTCTTGGCAGGTAGCTAAACCCCTGTCTCCAAAGGGCGTGACTGCAGGCTGAGTAAATGTTGACTTCGCTGCAATTACTTGTCTGCATCAACTGTGACAGAAGGTGGTTTCCTTCAACCTGCTATAAAAAAAAACATTGTAAATGCTGGAAAACATGAAGTGTTAACTAATGACCTACAGTGTTACAGGTTATCAGATAAAAAAAGGCATATTAAGAATGACTTTGACCTATTTTAATTCATAAAATGTAGAGCAGATAACAGTCGTTTTGGTGGAATATATGGAAAGCTACCATAGAAGCAAATATTTACTGATAATTTGAAGACCTGAACCAACTGAAGTTCAGAAGATCTTCATATCAAGGATGCAGACAGGAACTAATTTCGTTGTCATGTACATGTGCTCTGCAAATGTATTCACACCCCTTAAAGGTTCGTTGTTACAACATTATTGTTGTGATTGGACTTAGTGAGATTCTTACATAAGCACTGCTCAAAATGAGGCAGAGAGGATAAAATCTGACTTTTCTACTGAAATTTTCAACCTCTACCACATATTTAATTGGAGATAAATAACAACTGTAAATGGGTTATATTGGCACAATAACATATCTCTATCTAAATCAGAGCAATTATAAGAAACTAAAACCTCATCTTCAATTCACAATAATGAAAAATCCAATTTGTTTATCTATTACATACAATCTCGTTGGAATGCATTCAAGTTTGTCGTTGCAATGTGTTAAAATGTGAAAACCATACTATACATAAGTAACTGCACTTTTATACTTCTACAGTTAAAGGAAGACATGCATCAAATATTAGTTTCAATAATAGTATTTTAAAAAATAAAGACAGATTTGTAGGCAATAAGCAAAAGTGAATTACATTATAAAAAGTTTTTAGGACCTTGGTCTCTGTTTTTCCATATTATATTACATTATTTACTCACTATTAAGAAGTATCAGTTTTTCCCAGATGTATTTCAGCTGTATGAAAACCATTTAAATGAGACAAGTTTTAAAATGCCCTTAAACTCAAATAGTAGGGTGAAATTTCCATTAGCTTCTACATATCTTATTTTCAAATGCAGTGCTTTCACATTGTGAAGGAAATACCTCTCTATAAATGAAATATCTGTGCTTTGATCTTAAAATACCTTTAGTTATGAAACTGCATTGAAAAATGAAATAGCAAACATCGATTTTGTATATAAGAAGTTTTGTCCTAGCTTGTTGTGTTATGTTTTGCTTCTACTTTTTACAGCAATGCAAGTAAAGGCTTTATGACTTCGTTAACTAACTTTCAGCATGAACCTGACCTCCACAGGAGATTTAGTTAGCATTGTTAAAGGCAGGCGCTGCTCATTGGGGTTCGATAACAGCCGGGCTTCCTCAGAGAACAGAGGATGCCCTGTGGTCTAAGATGCCAAGCCTTGAGGACTGAGAGCTACTTGGAGGATCAGGCTGTTGTAACACAATCCCCTGCTGTAAAATCAGTTCTGACCGCCACGAAACGACAGAGAATTCAGCTCCTTCCAGGCTTCCCCAAGCTAACGATTCAAAACATGACCTCTGAACTTAAGGTTGTAACGGCAGTTTCCTGCCTATAACCTCTGTTCCCATTTGAGGCCTCCTGACCCTTAAAAAGAGAAAGATACCTTCATGGTTCTTCTCTTAATTTCCCAACATGTATAACAGCAGCTGTTTTGAGGTCAAGGACCTTCACACTAAAGCAAGGGGAAATATTTTCAATGCTTACATGTACCACATTCGCTCTGTGAGAAATAAGAGATAGCTTCCTCCTATTGTGGCAACCAGAGATTCTACAACATGAGGAAGCTGATCTGAGTCACAGACCTTGTTTTATGTAAACACCATACAAGCATACACACCAATCTGTGCAGAGGCTAGAATAGCCTAACTGTAAGGTGGACTCATTGTTAAACCTAATCTGAAACTTGTGCTTTCATGTGAAATTGATTTGGTTGGGAAGTCGAACCAAAGCTGCAACTTGCTGGAGAGAGACAATTGAATTTCCTGCTGCATATTACTTTTGTTTCCCCACTATATCAAATCTTCCCTCGGCCTCTGCTCAAACACTTAATGGACAATTTGCTGCCTCCCACACACAGCTCAAGTGGCTCAGGCTGGGTCACTTATCTTCTACTCATAACCAGTGGTGTCAAAAATAGGGAGAGGTCAGAGGTCAGAAAACACATGTACGCATGACACGGCATGAAACGGAACGAGACGAAGCAGGGGAATCCAAATTCGTTGGGTGAAAAAGAACATGTGGAACAGAGGGCGACACAATCGTTATTCTCACAGATAAATGTGAATGGAAGGAGACAAAGCATCCACTCATTCTTCACCCTGATAAAGTGCTTCAAAAATTCATGTGAGCCTCACAGGTTGACAGCTTCTAATCCATAGCATGGCTCCCTTTGGGCCTAATGATGTGATGATATGTGCAGACAGTATATTTCATCTGCACTACTAGGCTGAAAGTGTGAAGCCTCGGGCTTTCCCAAGAGGAAATATCCAGTCTCCAGAACTGACAGAGCGGATTAAGAAAAAAAATTGCAGTAGAGCTGGAGTTTGTTTTAAGAATAGGTGGGTCTATCTTGAACAGTGAAGTATTACTAAAACCTGCAACAGCCCTATGGGGCTGTCAATCAACTTTTCCAATTTCTGCTACAAATAATGATACTTTGAATCTTGTGAATAAAAAGTCATTGATAAAAGAGAATGATGTACATAACAGCAGATAAGCATCATCAATTTTTAAATCTCACTTTTAACCTGAGTGGAATCAACAAATACCCAGCAGCTGAAGAAGAGGCCCTGATTAAAATAGTTCACTGAGGACTATCAACATTACAAAATTATGTTATGCATTTTATATGCATATTTTATATTACATATACTTTTTTTTATTATTCCCTAATGTGTAATATTACATCTTTAAATGAATAAATAAAACTAAATTGAATGAGTAAGATGTTTTCTTATTTTTACAAAATTGCTTTCCTGATAAAGACCAAATAAAATGACTTTAATGGTATTGTAACCCTTTATAATTAATAAAATGTAAATCATTTAGGATCAACCTGTGGATGGATTCCAAGCAACACTTAACCGCTTCGTTGTGTGAGATCATGGCAAAAAACAAAAAACACCCAAGGCAAGTTATCAAGTACAAGTAGAGAACTGTGGATCTCTAAAAATCTGGTTCATCTTGGGTTCACTTTCCAGGCCCCTACAGGAGACTGTTCAAAGAATTTCATGAAAAAATAAAAAGCAGCTATCTCACTGTTCAGGAAGGAGACAAGCCTGGTGTTCCAGAGATGAATGTGTTTAGTTAAAATCTGAAAAACTTGTGTAGATTTGAGTTGAAGCTGGTAGGAGAGTTTGATTATCCTTAAAAAAACCGAGCCTGCGTCCTCATGCCAGGAAAGGCCCTTCAGAGAGGAAAACGACTTCAAGAGATAGAAAAGAAAGCCAGGGCATAGATTGTAGCAGAACTCACTGACAAAGAGATAAATTTATGGACACATGTCCAGTGATTTGATAAAACTAGAACTGGGGTGATGGGGATTATTGAGTTACATTAAATTAAGAGGAAAATGGGGTGAAATTTTAAGAAGAAAACAAACAAATTTGGAGACAATTTTGGTTCGGTTTCCCAATCCTGTTGCATGTATCTTTTGCTAGAGGAATTAGAAGTACACTTTACAGAGTATATTATATCATGAGGAAGTATTATTGTATAGATATATTTCTGTAGAATCTAAAGACATCTGCATAGGCGTTGAATGGTTGGACACTGCTTTAAAAAACCCACTAAATTAACTCCAAAGTGGCTAAAACACAACAAAGTTTTTTTGTTGGCGTGATCATCCCAAAGCCATAATCTCATACCAATAGAAATTTTAGGGCAACCAAGATGGCTACAAACCTGCTGGAAATAAGCAAAATAAAAGAAATGAATTGAAGATTTGCAAAAACTTTGCGCCTCACTGTTTAGAAAATGGAAATATGTTTCATCCCAAAGTTGAAGTAGAAATTATTTTTAACTAATTTGTTGTCAGATAAATAGTGTGCTACATTTTACAGAGTAGAGTTGGACAATATTTCACTATCATTATATATCGTGATATGGCCTAATTCAATATTGGTGATATGACTTTTACACACATTTTCAATGTTTCAATATACATCACAATCTATAAATAGCATTGGTCACTGACTGATGTTGAAGGTTTTCATGTAGTTTTGTGTATTTTTGTTCAGAGCTAATATTTATCAAATGTTATGTTGGATGATTTTTATAAACATTGCTAAATATTAATACAATTAATACAATGTTGTTCTCATCAAGTCAATCAACATGGAAGTATTTTTACTTTTTTAATTTGCCCCTATTGAAGAATCCATCCATGGCTTAAGTCCAGTTTAACCACACAAGCGTCTGTTAGTAGTAATAATTAAAAAACATTCAATTTTGTCTGTTTCTTGAAAAAGCAGAGAAAAGTAGCCTAGAAAAGACCAAAAAGCGTTGCTGTTTATCTCATTGCTTCAATTTTCTTAACCTTTGTCGTTTTGGTTTTCGTGTACCTAATGTTGCCTTCTAGTGATTTTAAAGTACTTCGGCTACCAATGATTTACCAACAACTTACCTTTGTTAACACTTTGCATCTGTTGCCAAACCAAAACGGTACACAATGTGCCTCACCTGTTCTACTTAAACATAGCCAGACTTTCTAGAAAGACTTCAAAGCAGTAAAACAGTGGTATCCCAAATTAGAACTATAAAGACGACAACTTTTACTGAAAGCCCCACCATTGATGAGCTTACTTTGGCACACAACCCTTCCCTTTGATCTTAGGTGGTATGTTCTGCCTCTCCCTATCACTCCACAGTCTCTTTCTCTTTGTGGGCCTGCCACACTTCCCTCTCCACCACCTCCTCCTCTCATTTCCTCCAGGGCCCAGGAGGCTGTGGGTGTGTGCGCTTCAGGTTGGTCTCCAGGGAGGAAGAAAGAGGAGGTGTTTACATGGAGGTGATCTCCAGTGCCCTTAACAAAGACTCCTCTGAATTCATTGTGTGGTCGATGAAGACTAGGTAACTATATACTATGTTGAAGTACCCAATGCTTTGCAAAAAGAGAATTTCACAGATATGTACAGCATAGTGTCTGCAACATAAAGCAGATTGGCAAAAAATAACCCTAAATGTAGTGCAGATGTTTTTTTAGCTTGGCGCGCAAATGTTAAAATTTGTGCTTCAGATTTTCAGTTTACACAGTTCAGCCTGATTGGCTTAAGCTGTTACTCATGCAGCTACAGAGCGGGAATACCACAACAGAGCTCAACAATCAAAGTGTTTATCAAAAGCACGCTCAGAAGTTAGAAGTAAAAGAGCTTCTGTGTGCATGGATGATTACTTGATGAGAACAAAAGCCCAGTTTCACACAACCAGTGAAGCGTAACACAAACACAAAACCATTAAAAAGCATCAAACCGAGTAAAACGCACACATCTTAGTGATTGAGATATGAAAGGAGACGTTAAAACTCTTATCACGCCTCATTACTGGTGGCTTTATGGTAAAATAACTCAGCCATCTGATAAAGCTACTGCGAAGGAGTCTGAACTATGAGTGTTTCTGTTGAGGCTGATGCAGACAGAGAGACAGAGTAAAAACACAGGAGCATACTGAAGCAATCATATTGCAGTGGGCTACGGTCATTTGGGTGAATTTTGGCTGTGCACCTGTACAGAACACAATTTACTACTGCACTAGAAGCGCGGAGCTGTAAATCAACTGTTACCTGTTTTAAATTATTTCCCTTTATTTTTACAAAGTGAAGCAATTGTCTCTTTCCAAAAATCGGTTACGTCAGCTAATACTTTATTGTTCACTATCAATCACACTGTAGATGGCTTGGAGAGGCTTATTTCTGTTATTCTGTGTTTTGCTGCAGATGATGCTTGAATATTAGAGAATGTCATGGCCTTTTGGTAACCCCTACTTTTTTTGCTATCTATGAAAAGCAGACCCCCCCACCCCCCTTCAGTGCCATCTGCAGGATACCATTGCATATTATTTTTGTTAAAAACAAACACAGGACTGGTGAAAAGATTCTATTCAGCTTAACATAGAAAACGGGTTACTTAAAGGGGTTGCTTCAGAATTTGAGGTGGACATTTGAAGTTTTATCTAGTAAGTTATACCATACCAGCGATAGAAAAAAATGTGATGAGACTGATTTTGCAGAAGAGTGACAAAATAGGAGAACATTGCTAACAGCTAGTCAGACTGACTCCATGTTTTGCTTGCTCAATGTTTATATCCGTGTCGTACGTTTCATTACCAAATACTCTACAGTGTTTTATCCATCAAAAAACACCATTGATAATTTGCAAAATTTTCATAAACTAAAGTTAACTTATATTGTACCAAAAAAGCACACAGAAATAATTCTGTTCAAGCAACTGTGGAGAAATTCAATTTTATCCACCAGTGATGAGTACTGGAAGCTTAAACCAAATGGTAGCTTAAACCAGTCAGCAAATCCCACTGACTATTTGATATGGAACTCAAAAGCCGGTCTTTTCCATAACTACTGCTGGACTCAGTCCCTGTGGTTGTTTTGCAGCATTGACTTGCATGATATATTCAAAGTCAAATTTCTACTTACCAAAGATCATAGTTAGGCAGTAGGCTACCTCCTATTATCAGAAATGAAACTGAAGAGTAAATAAGGCTTCACTGACTAAGAACATGTTCTTTCAGTTTCCCTGAAGTGCTCCTAGAATCCCACACGGCCCTGACTCTGAACATCAGATTAACAGTGTTTCTGCTGACCCAGAGAGATGGCCTACAGCTTTAAATCGTCAGTCTGCAGGGATTCAAAAACACAGAGGAGAAGGTCTCCTCAGGGCACATGATCAGACTTCTTTGCACACGAGAGGCAGGAAGGTGGAGAGAGGCCACTTATCTTCTCTCCAATGTTTTCAACCTTCCTTTGATTTCCACAGAGAGCCAGTGCTACCTACATCTGGACTCTCTATAGTTCCAGACAGTCTGAGTCAGAGGTGAAGAAGGAGCTGCTTTTTCAGAGACAGAAAGTGAGAAAGACATGCTTTCTGCCAACTGTAAATCATAGGATCACATTTTCACCTGCCTTTGTTCATGCTGGTACAAATCCCAGAGATTTAACGGATACTGTAGCTCAGGAGGTAAACCTGCCATGTGCGTACTCTCACAGAGAGCTTTGCTAGTCTACCAAGATCCAGTTAAAATGCATTAGACATATTTACATGATGTTTTGATATAGATTTCACATGGCTGTACATCCAGTAGATTTAAAGTGTGCAACGCAAGAGTACGTTCTAATATAATAAGGCTTTAAACCGATAGCATCCCTGTCTACAGGGAATCTATCCAGGAAGTGTTGATAAATAATTTACCATTGTCTTCTGATCAATTATAAACAATCAATACCAGACAAATGGGTTACTTACATGTCACAAAAGCTGTTTTATTAATAGCCAGATACCTATACAATATTAAAAAAAATATTATTAACAGAAACAAGAAAGCCGAGGCAAATCACTGCTTAGCTTTTTTATCTTTCTGTCCTAATATCTGGATTTCAGAATGCATTCAAAACACTGTAAAAAAAAAACAAAGAAAGAAAAATCGTAATAGGAAAAGGGAAAAACAGAACATTACGTGTATATGTGTATAAAGAATATAACTCTATGCTCTATCATAAACATTTTAGAAGACTGTCTTGTTTTTGCTAAAAAAAAAAATAATAAAACACATAATTATTAATAATTTTTTTCTTTGTGCGTGTTAAATGGATGAGTTTAGCATTTCAAAGTTGAAAAAGCAGAGAGGAAGGCCAACCAGAAGTTAGAATTTCAAGAAAGAAAGACACCAACCCTAAATTCTTACCCTAAAATCCAACATAGTTACTTTGCACTGGCCATTTAAAGGTTGTTCAATGACTAATACATGTAAATCATCTGGTTTATACATTCATTCCTGTTGATTGGTATAGTAAACAGTCATTACAGTGGTAATCAAGTGCAACAATAAGTCAAACTAAACATTTCTGACTTTCTTGTAGCCTATGGTTCAGTTGGGTTAAAATTATTCCGAGAATAAAGTTCAATGTAATAGGAGAAGCTTTTTTTCCGAGATTATTTCTTTCAAAACTAAAACATAAAATTGTTAAAAATTCATATCATTAACTCTCACCACATTTTACTTTTACAAAATTAATAGATAGACTATATGTATAAGAGAAATACCTCTTGGTTTCTATCCTTTACAAAGAGTCGGAGGATAGATATTCATGCTGTAACTAAAGTTTCAGTTCTCTGTTTGATAGCATGTTGCTTTGAGCTAATTTGAGAACAACCAGGAAGTTGAGGGACTGGTTAAAGTTTATACCTGCTAGGGGCCATATGTCAACAGTAGGAGCAGGAGGACCTTTACAGTTTAGTGGTTATGCATATTCCCTCTCCTAACGTAAATCTGTTCACCCCACTGCTTGGTAAGTCTCTTCGCTACAAGCGGCCAATGGTGGGGGAGGAAGAAAATGTGATCTTTAACTTTGGCAGTGTTTTTCTTTCTTTGACTTTTACTGATTTAGTTTTAACAGCTTTAGTTAGGGAAGAAGCATGCAAGGTCTGTGGGTTTGTGTGTGTGTGAGAGTGAGAGAGAAAGAGAGAGAGAGAAAGGAGCATTTGCAGTGCTAGAAGCTGCCAGGGAAAATCACTAAGATTGTATGCTACTTTCTTCCATTTCAAATTTTCCTCTCTTTTTCTCTCGGTCTTTGTCTCCTTTTATTTCTATGGTTGGTCTGTTTCTCCTCATCCTTGCTGAATATTCCTGGATGTAAGAAAAGAATGAGAATCTTCTGACCGCAAATATAGAAACTATGAAGACCTTTACGTTTTTGTCTCATTAGGATAAACAAAGTTGAAAAAAAAATATATGTTCTATGACTAAACGTCATAAGCCTATCCTTTTCGCTCAATCTAGTGTATTGATTTCCCATTTTTTAGGTGCCTATGAAGATTACGTCTGGGGAAAATCTGCTGGTGGGCATTAAGTCTAAACAGGTGATATTTGCACTTGGCCTTAAGTCTTATGACTGATTCTAGTTCCCCTTTACTTTTTTTTTTTACAAACTTACAGTTTCCATCTCAACAACATCCCCCCAACCTTCCATGTTCTGTGGTGTTTTGTTGCACTGAGACTGTTAGCTCTGCCAACAGCTCCAAAACCCAACGGCTTTCCCCATCCCACCAAGCTGGACCAGACCTCTATGTTGACATCCGTCGCTGCAGGATACTGTTTCACTGAGCTAACGAATTTCAGATGGGGAACTGTTATTAAGTGGTCTGGAATGGAGACCCACTCCTGTTTACTGATGCCACAGGTATTTATGTGCTGCAAGTACAACAGCTAGAAACAAGAACTTCAGTGTGGTAACAGAATAGCCTCTCTGAACCCAATCCAACTGTCATGTCGACACTTTATGAAGAAAAGCCCAGTCTCGACCCCTGACCTCAATATAAAGAGTACATCTCATCAAAATAACTGTCCTTATTTAGTGCTTAATTGCACGCTTTTTCATACTGTGCTTTGAAAAATTATTACTTCTCCTTTTAATTAGACTATAACCATAACTTTAATATATTTTCATTAGATTTTATGTCATAGACTAGCACAAAGAAGTGGAAAGAGGTATAGAAAAAAATGATATAGGCTTTTATTTTTTTATTATTAGAAACCTGAAAAGTGGACAGCAGTGGACAACTGTCAGCCTTTACAGGAATTACAACATTCCCTATTCTTGTAGAGGAAAAACACATCTGCAGCATTATGCTACCATCAGCATGTCTTAAAAAAATCCTTATTTGAAGGATTTCTGTTTTCATGTAGGCCAAATAGTTCTGTCTTGGTCTCCTTTGACCAAAGCACCTTCCATCACATGTTTACTTTTTCTCCCTCATTTTCACTGGAAAATTAACTTTCTATAGTTTTCTTTCAGCAGGTACTTTCTTCATGCCAGCATGAGGTTCTTTGAAGAAGATTTTCTACAGAATCTAAACAAGATTTTTCATTTTGAATGCAACATTTTTACAGATCTTTTCGTACAATTTCGGTATGATTTCTGTTCTGAGTAGGTTGCTCTTTCAGCTAATGGCATGATTTAGAGTTCTCCAGCTAAAAATCAACTGATTACTAAATTAGTTGATGACTATTTCAATAACTGAATAATGATGTTTATTTGTTTCAGCCCTAAATGCCAGGAAAAAAATCAAGTGGAAGAGAAATTAATAAAACCTTTTACAGCTTCCACATAGAGGAACCTTATTTTGTGTTGCAGAAGCAATCAATCTATGCAGTTACAGTTTTTAAAAAAGGCTATTTGGTCACAGATTAACTAACTAGTATAATGTTGTTCTTGAAAGCACTGGAAAAAATTCAATTCTATGGTTTTCAAATAAGTTTTGCAGCCCAATGTCTAGGTGTAAGAAAAGAAATGAAGCATAATTTCATATAAAAGGTGTTCGGATAAATTTTGGAACAACTTAGAAATCAAAGCTTAAGTGAATTCCCCTCAAAGGCAATGATAACCTCACAGACTTTTGTTGGAAGAATGTTCAGGGATCATTTTGTCAGAAATGTCCACCCCGCTGACATTTGTCTTAATGTGATTCAGTAATGAGTGTCTGGCATGACGTGGTAACTCCATGATCATAGATATACAGAGGAAGCTCTCAGCCAAGCCGCAGGTCATGTTCTAGATTTGACCCACTGTGATCCATGTGGCTTGGTGGCTTTTCAACACGTGTCTCCCAGACCTCAGAATGTGAGGAACATTAACCAAGCCTCTAAATGGCTGAGTCAGTAGAAACTATAAGACAAACATTATGTATGATGAACTGAAGCTGCAGAGTTTTAAATGAATGGTTTTAAATGTTTCTAAGACACAGATGAGTTTTATATTGGAGCTATTTTTGAACTGTTTAAGCATTGTGGAATAATATGGAAGATCACTGAACTAAAGTATCCTGATCTCTTTCCTATATATTGTGGCCATTCAGCAATACAAAGCCCATTTAAAACCAGAATCAAAGTCTCTCATCTAAGTGTCTCCGTGTGTGGACCCGAGACACAAATGAAACCCAATTTGTTTAGATAATCTCAGGGCAGCTTTTCAGCAGACACATTCTTTAACGGTGACTGTGGATATTATGACGGAGCGACTGAAACCAGACCAGATCTTTTGGCTGAGCCGCCAAGGTCTTTGGTGTGCAGACACACGCATGAATAAAAAAAGAAACAACCTGCCAAAATGAAAATAAAGATCTAATTTTTACCGATTCATGGTGCTTATAAACTAATATTTTTCAGAATGGTTTTTACAAAGTTTTAGTATAATAAAGACAGAAAACCCAATGCTAATGCTCTTTCTAACTACTAAATCCAACAATTTGCTTAAACTGGAAGCAATTTGAAGCAATGTCGTCAATAACTGAGCAGATTTCATAATATGTTACAGAACACTATGATCAGAACCAGAATCTCAGAGGCTCTTAAGTTTTGCCAGGGGGACATAGAGAAAGGGGTTGTAGTAAAAGGAAACAGAGTGTGCAAAGGTAATTCAGAGAACTTCCGCTAAACAGCAAAGGTATTTTCTCCTCTAATGTGAAGACATCACATAATCTCTTGGTTCCATTAATGTACTCCAGCTGCAGCCTCCATCCTTTATATTGCAAATGAATATTGTTTTAAACCGCACCGATACTCACTTTATGGAAATGTTTCCCAACTGAGGGCTTTTAGAATATACAAAGACCAATTTTTCTAGGAAGGTAATGCACCTGATCTCCCTTGGTACTTGACAACAATTAACATCTTTAGATGATTCAGTAAACACTAGATTGTTTTAAATGCAATAAGCTAATTGATTACTTTGCATAAAATACTGACAGAAAATCTGCATTTATCTGCCTATTGAATATCCAGCTCCCCATTTCAAGTACTAGCTGAAGTCTGTAAAACTGGATAATGGGCAATAAGAGCCAAAGCTGCTCAAATCACACAGAAGGAATAATGTTTTTTAATCTCAATGAGGGGAATTTGAAACAAATCTATTGACAATCCCCAAAGTACAGTTGTTGATCCATACTGTTGGCAGTCAATGACTCTCAAAGGCTAACACATGAGTGCACCTACCGATTAATTCCTCTCATGGCTATAAAACTTCTTCAAGAAGCTCAAACTTTTACTTATACCTCTCCACGAGACACGCTGCCAGGAAAGCAGATTCCTTATATGAGAAGGCAGCAATAACAACAACAGTAAAATATCCACATCCTGTCTGAAGTCATAAATAATAAAGAAGCCATCACGTTTTTTTCTTGTACCTGTCAATATGTCTACATGTGGATCGAGACTATGTTCTATGCATTGCACTTAACCACAAGACAGTGTCTCTTTCCTTACACTATTAGCCAGCCACTGACCTGCTCCCTAAAGGCTAGGGGTTCAGAGGTTGAGTGGACTGAAAGCACACTGTCCCTTGCAGTGCCTTTGCATCTGGCTGGCTGTTGTATCTTAGAAAGAGATAATATACATCCAAGAGGAGCTCTGCTTTTGAAAGTCCGATTCGACACTCTAAGCTCACCTCTAATGAACACCCTTTTCCCAAAAAATCCTCACATTCTGCCGACCCCCTCCAACCCTGCCTTGCGGCACTCTCCAATGTTAGCTACTCAGCATGTTTTTCTTCATCGTGGTGTGGATGCGCTTTCAATCATCATTAGGGGTTTTGTGGAATCCTGGGGTCCAGGCAATGTGCCAGAGTGCGTAAAAGTTTCCATGAGGAATGCCTTGAGTTGCCCTCAGATGTGTTAGAACTGAGTTTTTTGAAAGAAAGTTAGAACCATGTCTTTGTTGTTGTTATTGGGAGGAAGAAACGGGGAAGAGAGGTTTTGACAATATTGCTTCCAGTCTAGGAAAACTAGCTTTGCAGCATTTCAAATGCACTGGCTTAACTCTAACAAGAAACAATCACAAGGAAAACGATGTCACACAAGGCATTCAGGGCACACATGCCAAATGTCAAAAAGTTGATAAAGGCTATATTGTGCTTTTTTGATTTTCTTATTTTGGAGAATAGGAGCCCTCTGTTTTCAAGGGAGGCAGCTGGTAAAAATCTAACTTACTGATTAGCTCAAGTTGCTCTGCTGTCTGCTACATTTAGCAGCAATTCATGACATCACCCTTCACCAAAAGAGCTAATGAAACAGGACAAAGAGCACAAGCCCTAAATAGCTAGGATAGGTAGCCACCATTTGTTTTCCCCACAGACACTTGTCCGCTGCTCAACACCTATTGCCAACAGACAGCATTTTGCAAAAGAAAAGCTTAATTTCGTTGTGTTTTAAAAAGAAAGTTGTACTACAATAATTTGCAAATTGTATATATTGCAAAAGTCTAACTTTTTTAACTGTACAGAGTTAAAACATGTCATGAAGATGACATCACCAGAAAAGCCCTTTTACATATAAGAAACTGTGCAGTTGTTTAAAACGATCTTTTTTTAGATTTTATTGGTACAACTCAAGTGTTAATGGTGCATATTCATGTACACTGATGTCATTTCTCTGCCACTTTTCCACGTTGTGCGCCTTGTAAAGCACAGACAGTGGGCTGTGAGTAAATAAGCAATGTCTTAAAGTTGGTTTTATAAAAGCCTGACCAAGAGTTGTTTACGTCTTTTAGTCAATAATACTGCAAGCATACTTCTGGCAGCAGATTTTTTCATCCTTTTCTGCTTCCATCCACTGAACCATGCTGATATGTGGATATATCTCCAGCTAGGAAAGGTAACAGTTGGATGAGTGAGAGCCAATATGCTGCTGAGTGAAAGTATTTAAGCTTTGTGCCAGTAGGAATCTTCCTCTAGTTCCCCCCATCAATGTGCTGCACTGGAATAATAACCTCCTGCTTTGTGTTGCTTCTATCATAGAGCAGGGAAGACGTTAACAGTTTATGACAGAGAAAGCGCATGACAGTCTGGGGGGCTTTACACCTCCCTGCACACTAACCCTGCTCCTTGTGGTACAGTAGCTCACTGTTGATAACTTGAGGGATTTCTCAGGGGCTGTGTAAAATCTGGACCTGGCCAGAGAGACACATTTCCTCTGGCTGATGAGACCCGGAGGCCTCAGTGTTCAAGCGTGGGTGGTGCGCTACTCTTGGGGAAGATCAAGTTTGCTCCCGCAGACTTCAAATCACTGGCCTCCCAATTGCTGAGGAGGAGAGCTATTCCACACGGCTGGCGTTAAATCACTGCTACCGTGATGAGGTCATCCGCCTGTCTTACTTCTCTAATGGAGCAGTGACTCGCTAATATAGGGCCTTAATGCGTGTGAACAGGGAGCGGGGCGCCCTGCAAGCTGCCTTCCGATCTTATTTATTTTAGCTTAGGGCTCATTTAAAGGGTTTGGGAAGGGGCCAAGCCTTTAAGCAGCAGATGCCTTGCAGTATGCTGTTACCACCGCACACTTACCGGGACTCTAACAGCTCACCACAGATGCTTGCTCAGACATTAGGTGATGCAAAAAGGCAGCTCATTGAGGTTTTCAAGAAGCCGCCACACTGATCTTGTTTGATCAAGGCACATTCCGGTGCATCTCTAATGCAACTGTAATCACAAGCTGAAAGTAGTATATTTGACCACCATACTTGAGGATGATTACCAAGGTGACAATGTAGTAACATGCAAAGATACAAAATGGCATGACATAATAAATTTGGTAGAAGTTCATTCCTTTCCTAATCTGACACAGTTTTGGTCAGATGTTTACACACACAATTAACTTAAGTATAATGGTCAAAATGGACTGAAAATACCACAACAAACCTCCAACATAAAAAAACACAAAAGAAAGTGACTTTGAATTAATATTATATCACCGTTACATTGTTTTTGAATAGTCAAGCAGTTTAATAATTGGCCTTTCTTCATCGAGAATAGCACATTTCAGTCGAAATTTGATCTTAAATGTGTCCCATTTGGACCAGAAGCCTTTGCTACATATTTTACTTTTTTCCTATTGACTTTATAATTAAAATATGGGTTTTCCTGATAATTCTTAGAAATGCTAAAAAAGGTACTCTCCTCTAATCTTTGAATTTGATTAGTGAAACTAGATAAGAAGTTAGTATTTTACTTTCAGGGTTTTTCTACCCTTTGTGTCTTGGATGTTTCCAAGACTTTCACACACCTGATATTAATTGGTGGCAAATTAACACGGTTTGCTTGTCTGCAATCATCTGAATCAGGTGTGTGGATGAAGAGAAACATCTAAAACATACAGGGCAGTGTGCCTTCGTAGTCCTCAAAGCAAGTGTTGAAAAACACTGTTTTACTTATCTTGAGACTAGTGTTCATGATGTAACAAAAGCTATGAGACTTGGGAAATTTCATGTGCATGATAAAGTTCCAAAGTGATAAACATTACTATACACATACATAAAAAAACAATCATATTGACAGTCAAATGTGGTGTTAGTGTAATGGTTTGCAGTCGCCTTGTTTATTCAGGGCCACTAATAGTTATAATTTGTGAAGCCAAGAATTCTGGTCACAAGTAAAAAGAATTGGAAGATAATTAAATAATTACAAAAAAGTAATAATTCAAAGCACACCATTATATGAACTTATGAATGATAAGAGAAATACATATGTTTCATGGAGGCCTTAATTAATGAATCACATCTTAAACTTAATTACAATGTTACGGCATGATTTTACACAGACTGTGTTTAAAATCTTTTGACTGAAATATTTAGTGTGAAACACGAGGTAAAAATGATAAATATGTAAGGTGAAAATGCAAATTCATTACGCTGTAGTTCCAGTTAACTTATTGCTTTAATTAAACATATGTAGACCATAGATTTTGAATGCAAAGAGGATATAACTGACAATCATGTATAACCAAGAACTAAGAATAGTCCTTAGAATATAAAATAAGGCACAGGGGGTTGAAAAAGTTTAACATGAGACAATAGAGCAGTCTCTGTATAGTTTGTTGATGAACTGAGGACTAACGGGACTCATCAGTGCTGACAGAAATGCTGAGAGCTGAATTTCATCTCAATTATAGTCCTACAGCTAAACTCCCCTGGTCCCCTCGTGCCTATCACCCCTCAGGTCCCAAAGCAGTTGAGTGTAGAGTGGATAAAGTGGACAAGCCTGATAAACAACTACATACATAAACACATTCAGCCAAGATCAGCTCACTTAACAAAAGCTAGAGTGGTACACGGGAAGAGTGGTATTTCTGAGTTTATAAAGGTGTGTCTGCAAAACCTCCAAAAGGACACAGATTTTAACTATTTCAGGCTGTCAGGATGCCGGTGTTATGATATATGAATATATCATAACAACACATTCAGTCTCTGTTAACACAGATAACAGGCTGCTGACCTGAGAGACAAACGTAATGTAAAATGGGCAATAAAGCCAACCATATGGTCCCAGTGGTGTGACTGGTTTCATTGCTGAAGGGAGAGCAGTGACCCCACAGTCTCCCTTGATGACGACAGCCATATTCTGTCGACTCCATAGGGAAAAGACAGGAAAACAAAGCTTCTGCCTTCTGCCTCTCTGCATCACTCCCAGAAATGTAGGAGGGGAGGTTCAGTTCAGGAAGCCCCTACCCATTGTTTTGCTTCCTTCATTAGTCGTCATGTCAACAGTTTGGCTCGTTATGCGTGTGCCACTGTTTTTGTTCTGCTGCACCCCAGCTGACCTTGGTGTTCTGATGTTTTGACAGATTGTTTCAAAATCTCATCAAGATAGTTTGGCATTTCGAGGCACCGACATAGACTAGGCCACACGTTCCACCAAAAGCAAATAAATCTGCAAGTGCTAAAATTATACAGATGTGACGCAAATCTGTAACCAGAGTTTCATCAGGAAACACTAAGAGGTGCAGCAGGGTGTGGCCATGTGTGAGGATGCTCGGATAAGCAGCCATCTCTGGCAGGAATATCAGGTACATAAAGATAAGGTTTAATAAAAGAATAACCTATAAAAAAATAGAATGTTCTGCGTCTGCCTAGAATTTCTACTTTGACATGTACAAATGATATGCAAATAAGAGGCATATTGACCAGATGTCTATGGGGTGAACCTTTTTAACTGATATTAGGTCTGTCTACATCAAATTGTACAAATTGTATTTATATAAATAAATTTGCTAAATTGAAAAACTGAATAAAAAAACTCATGTTTTTCAATTGCAGAACTTTGCATTTTCAAATTTAGCAGAATATACACATAGTTTTGCACACATTTATAAGGTAAACTCAGCTAATGACTTAGTTTTAGTACTACAGAAAGTGTAATTTTGTAGTAACTTACCGTCATCGAGATACATCTGATCCAGTTCCTGGGGCTCTTGTTTGATGGTGATGGCCACTGGAGGAGAACCGGTGTCTTCGGTTAGCAGGCTAGGTGAACTCCCTACAGCCTGGGCTGAGTTGCCTGATACCTCTGCCTGGCTGGGGCTGTATGCTTGAAAAAATGGTGTCTCTGCTGCCCCCCCAGGAGTAGAAGGGTCAGAAACTGGGGAGGATGAAGAACTACTGTTGGCATAGATGGAATGATGGTAGGCAAGGGGGCCTGGGCTGCCTTGAGATTGAAGAATTGCTAGGGAAGAGTTGTGATCAGATGACGTAGAGTGGGGAAGGTTTGGGCAGCCAGGAGTCTCCTGAATGGAGGGTATTACAGTGCCTGATGGTGTGGCATGAGTTGGGCTGTTCGGGAGGCATTTGTTGAATGCAACAGGGGACAAATCATGCAGGGTAGGACTTGAGCTGGGAGGTGATGATGGCATTGCAGGATGGAGAGGAGGGCAAGCAGGGTATCCCCCAACCAGGCAGGGGTCAGGTTCAGCAACAGGCATGATGGAGGTCAGCCTGGGCTGGCCATAGTAGGGCTTTGAATGCATAGACAGCCCCACAGTCCCAATAGAATCATACTCATCGGTTGGTTCAGTTTTAATTATTGGTACTGGAAAGAAAAAGAAGAAAGAAAATGGAGATGTTAAAGAAAAATAAAAATCCTCGTCAAAGATAGCCACGTGGCACAGTTAGTGTATGGATAATAACTATGAGCAATACAGTTTTTTGCCACAGTGCACTCCCTAATGCCAAACAACCAGTAGATTTAGGCTCAGTATCAACTTGGCTTTATATTTCAACGGAGAAGCCCTTACACCCCTCCACACCACCACCATCCTTACCACAGTATGAAAAAAGTAACAGAACCGGGGGAAAGAAAAATGGATGAGTCATCAGTGTGGAAAGCCACAGCTGGCTCTAATAATGAGTAAGACCTATTTTCTTTGGAATCTCCACCAACTCTGATATCCAATAAAAGTCCTTTAAAGCACTGGACTGCTGCTGCTCTAGGAGCCCTGGACCCCCAAGTTTCCTCCACACTCCAGAAGTAATTGATTCTCTGAGGACCAAAAGATAGGCGGAGAGTAAAAAAATAAGTTGATTTGATTTTGATTAGACTGCCTTAGTAGCATAAGAGGCTGCAGAGCTGAGCCTGTGGTTTGAAGAGCCTCAGACCTCAGCTAATGCAGGAGAGTGCTTTGACCCCACTCAATCATTCTGCCTTCTTTCTTCACGTTTCTTATCCACTGCAGTCTAATTTGCTTCCTGTAAGCTCCTGAATGACAGGTATCAGGTGGTTGCACAACGCTGTTAAGAAGAGTTTTGTTTTATTAGTTGTTTCTACTTTAGCCAAAAACTGTCTTTGTCAGTTGTATATATTATACATAAAACAGGCTAAGAGTGAGGCACTCATTTACAGGCTCTCTACAGAGTTTGATATGTGAGTAAAACTCTGCCAGCACAAAACTAACTGGCTGTTGTTAAGATACCCCTAAGTATAACAAAGTCTTTAGAGCCACAATAGACATACTGTTTATTGTTGAAACGTATTAAAGGGTGTGGTGCCAGTAATTAAAAAGTATTTGGCTATACTTGCTTCAAGTAACATTTACTTAAAGGCATACAGTTTTCACAATGAAAAGGATGCCTGTTCCCAGTGTGTGAGATTGTGAACATAACAGAAAACAGAAAAATTAGAGATAAGAGTAAGTGCAAATGAAGCATCCATGTATCACATGACACACAGCTTGTTTTTTTTTTGACTGTGTAATTCTAATTTTTTTGTCTGGATTTGAAAAGACATTATATCACGCATCTAGCCCCTGGGGTGATAAGCGATAACGCAGAAGGGAACACATTTACGTCAGATCCGTGTGTTTATAAAGCCAAGGGACCAGGCTTGGTGTGTTGGGGAGAATCGAAAAGCATGTCCCGTGTTGCACACGCCTCTTCTCCCCAGGCTGGGGAGTAATAAGTCACATTACTTCCAACTATCTCTCCTTTCTCCCAGTTCTTAGTTTAAATGGGTGTTAAAATATTAACTTTTCTCAAATCAGACACAAGATCATTGTTGCGAATTTGCTGCTGTAAAGGTTTAAAGTTCTGTTCATTATGAGTTGAGGTTTTAAAAAAGAGCTTGTGTTGCCTAAAAATAGATGTTTCCATTTGGTTTGTTAAGGAAAAAAATGCAACTCAAATTAATAATATAGTCCTGATTTTAAAATTATAAAACACTCCAAGCATAGGGTACTTAACTGCACAAGCCTCTCCAGCTCAGGGGAATTTAGAATAGAAGATCAGAGAAAAGAGAAAATCAAATTCACAAATGAGAAAACGTTGTCGATTATAGAATATTTTTCTTCCATTGCAACAAACACACAACACCCTGTCACTTCCACCCTCGATTAGTTACTCTTGGAATAGTGCTACAGCTGAGAGTGTCTGATTGATGCCCAGTGATGCCAGATCCAGACCAACAATAAATCTTAATACATTGCATATATAATCTGTGTATCTATGTCACCATTGAGATGTAATTACCTATGCTACCCAGGTTCCACAGAGAAACTCCTTCCAAGCCTGACAGCCACTGCATCCGTCTTTAACTCTGCCGTCATATTAAGGATTCTGACAGGTAAATGAAGCCATGTTTTTTAACACTCCTGAGATGCATGTTATAGTTTTTAACAACCTAGAGTCCATCCATACAAAATACATATTGCTATGTACAGCATGTCTTATATTGAGACTTTCATTGGCAAACAATTCCCTCAAAATTTTTGCAATCAAACATGCGTTAGATTGCCTCTCACTTCAATTCAGATGCAGTAAAGGACAAGGAAGAGGTTGTTTCTGAAGCCTTTCACAATTACAAAAGCAAGTGTATCGAAAAGTAAAGGATCTGAGGAAGTCTTTTTAATATCTACAGTGCATTTAGATGTATGCTTTAACAAATTTTCTATGCTATCTATGCCTTTACAATGTACATTTTCGGACAAGGTTGTCAGAGAAGGAGAGGCTGCAGCTCCTGTACATGGTACAGTACAGTGTGTTTCATTTAAGAACCAATCGTGATCTATGATCAGTTGCTGAAAACCCTTTTGCAACAATTTATGTCAATTCCTGCAACACCACACTCCATTATTTCCACCATTACAACACAATAAAACACATGTTTTTCAACACATGTAGTCATATTTTATTTTCAACACTTCAACTTAGGCCTAGTCCATACATAGACAAAGACAGTATCTTTTATGAATGACTTAGAAAAAGTTGCGTCCATACAAGTGTACTCAGCACCAATTAAGACGCTGGCCTTTGGTGGCTCTGTGACACTATCATAGAATCACCCTAAAACTGGTGAAAACCACACTGGAAATGTGCAGACAGCTCATACAAGGTAATCACAACATACTGACAAAAAAAAATTTTTGAACTCTTAAAACGCATGAGTCATTTGGATGCACAGCTAAAGCAAAAAAAATATCTTTGGGGTTAAATCCAATTTTCTCTCAGTGTGGATGGGGTCATACTTTTGTGATCATAAAGTTTCAGTTATGGCTTGATGAAATAACAGCTATGTCCATGAGGAGATTTTAGAAACCATGACCCCACAAATACGTATTAAACAACAAACAAACAATGTGTGGTTTAGCAACTTTCCAGTGAGTGTAGCAGAACATGGTTGTGCAACTCCTCTATCCTGCTCCAACCACAGTGGGGAGACAGCAACTGTTTGTGTTAAGAATAGAACTTTAAATTTTAGAGGAATCTCCAAATGGCCTGTAAAATAAACAGGTTCCGAGAAGCTCTTTCTCCAAGCCCCTGTTTTGGCCATAATTTTTTCTTATTTAATGTGGTTGGTGAAAACTGTTTCTCATTCGAAACCAACACGTCACATTTCTGTTAGTGCAAGAATGATTGGAAGGGAGCTTGGAAAAGAAAAGTTTACTCCAGGAGCCAGGCAAGGACAGTTTCATGAACATCCCAGCATCAATAACAAACAACCAAACTTGATCAGAAATGCTGAAGAGTATACCAGACCTGCAAAATGGCTTTGGATTTTTCTTTTTTTTTCAAAGGATCATTTCTGTCATTTGGGGATCGTCAATTAATGCTTTACTAGATAATAATTGATTCCATTGGATTGATTATTAATGTCTATTCTAAAAGGAATTTTTCTTTTTTGCGGTGTTAGTACTGTCCAACAGCAGTTCATTCTTACGCAGAGATTAAATAATATTGGCAGGAAAAGTAATGCCAGTGTCATTTGGAGGTTGAGTGATAATACAGAAAACAGTATATTGTAATTTAATCTATTCTATTTGCTGTAACTAGTGATATTGTAAATTTTAAAACTCAAAAAATATCAGATCAGTTGTTATAATCAGTGGTAGTAAGTAGATCAGTCACTCAGTACTTGAGCAGCCTTTTTAACAAATATGTACTTTTTTACTCTTGCTTGAGTAACATCTATAAGGGTTATTTTTTAACTTCAGTGAAAAGATGATGAAATAGTGCTACTTTTACTTAAGTAAAATTTTGGGAGTGTAGACATGCTAAAGCAGAAAAATAAATTGATCAAGAGTCTGCTCCAGGATTATTTACGCTGTTTAAATGGCAAAACGAATGCATAATGCTATTTATCATGTTTTTTTAAACACAAACACTTAATGAGCTCCTTAACTTGTCATCTACATAGTGCCCATTTACCCAAGTGAAAATACCTTGCTGTAATGGGGGCTGAGGGCATAACACAAAAGTTTGTGACAAGATATAAGTTTGTGACAGATCGAAAACAACATGCTGTCAATAAGCATGATAGACAGAAAAGCTTTTGTGAATGAATTAATATCATAGAGCTAAGCCTTAACTTTCCTCTTAGGGCAACTAAAATCCCCAATTTAAAGCACTGCTGCTAGCCTTGAATTCAGTATTATACTAAAAAAGGAGCAATCTATCACAGCTACTGTTTCTTCATTGAAAAGAAAAGTGGCAAATAGTCCCACAGCATATTACAGCAACTTACCCTGTCTTTTTTTTAGAGTTTCACATCTCATTTTCTTAGAAATCATGTGTGTCACATATTTTATTATTTTTTTAATTGAGCAGCCTAATAAGTTACTATTTTGTTATAGACAAGAAAATGAATGCTTATCAAATAATAATTTGTTGCTGTAAAAGATCAATCAACCATAGATTATTTAATTGACATTCCTACATGAAAAATTCAGCTCAATTGGCTTAATCGTTTTTCATTGATGATAGAATATCTGCCGTTTGTACAATTACAAAAATGCATTTATCACTGTATTCCCCCACAAATGCATGCTGAAGGATTTGTGAAAAATTAAGTCATGTCAAATTTATTAAGTATCTGTAAAACACTGAATGATTCCCTATTCTGAGTCACATGTTTATAAAGCTGGATTAAGGGGATATACTCCAGGTGTCCTTTGCTAGAATTATGTGTTTTATCAGTTTAATGACAATGCCTAGTACTTTTTCTTTGACTCTTTGATTGCTCTAAAGGTGAACAATCATTGGTTCATCACATAGTTAATGAGGTGCCTTATGTGGTTAAATTATAATTAGTTATTTAAATCTAAAATCAATTGAGCTGCTATGTGCATAGGCTGTCTGCATTCGATAATGTGAAGCAAATATTCATTGGCACTGACCAAGCATCTGCACGATGTCGCATGAGATAACAGGACGCTATTATCAGGTGACTACTACAACATTCATGCGTGACATTTGCTGCATTGCTTACTGGCAATGCAGGGAATGTGTCAGGCTGTATACAACATATTATAATATGCAATGCCCATCATATGGATTTTTTTTTTACATGACAAATTTCATATGCTGTATCAAATGAGAAGGAGGTTGATGGTGTATTGTCATTTGTATAGGGCTGTAACTATTTCTAGACAATGGAAATGCAGGCACATATTTTGAATGCAAGCTGTTTCTATTTCTGTTAGGTCAACAGGAATATAAATGTTTTCTTATGATTCTTTTCATAGTGTCAATTACTATCAACAGTAGGCAGTGTAAGGTTGAGAACTCTTGAAATATGCTGACATGTCATATACAATGTAATCTAGAGTACTAGTGTTTCAGTCCACTGTGCAGTTCATTTGCTTTTTCTTTTTTTTGTTGAGTTTGTTGAAAAGCACCAGCTTTTGATAGCATTTTCATTAGTGTCAAAGAACAACAAGTGGTCACATGACCTTAATGGAAAATACAGGTGGTTTTCAGCATCTGTGGTCCCTTGAGTGTTAGCTCCCTCCTTCCGCTGTTTTAAACAAGCAGTTCTATTTTAAGGCTTGGGTTTGCCTTTTTATAGCAGAACAGACAACAGAGTGTGAAAGAAATGTTCTTCTAAACAACGTCACTGGCCACAACTGTGCTTGAAGTGGGACTGTAGGCCGGAAGACTCTTTTCATACGAGCGAGCAAAAAGTGTTGACAAATGTTTGTGTGTGAGTGTGTGGGTGTCTTCCCTCTCAGCCGACCCCCAAGTACCTTGCCACAACACTGCTTGTTTTACTCACTGTTGACACACAAGCACATACTGAAACCCTCAAAAGCAAACAGCTTCACTCGGATTTCCTCTTTCCATTTAGCTGTATTGAAACTCTTAAATCATCAAGAGTACAAAGGATCTTAGGTTGACTATAACCTTTATACACAATTCCTCTAAATTGCATATCTATGGTTTAGGTGTTTCTCTGAGGAGGAATCAGATTATAGTTGAGTGATATTACAATCAAATTAGTACATGGCAGGTTTCAGAAGTAAATCAACTTCTAATCAGCTATTTTGTGCTACTGAGCTTGATAAAACAAATTTATTTTTAGGAAAAGACAGTTTTTATGGTATCAAGTAGCAATAATAAGCATCAAGTAGTATTAATTGGCTCTTTGGCTGTAACTCCTGTGGGTTAATTATCTATCTATCTTTCTTGAAGAAGGCACTTACTCTGCTTGTGTGGCCTGTAGTGCGCTCGTGGTTTACTTTACACCAAAGGAGTGAACACAAAGAGTCAGCTTTTAACAAGTGTTCTGTTTATGCTCAAGAAAATGACTTAGAGATGCCCAGTTAAGAAGCCTCATATTTTTCTTTTGGTATCTGCCAAGGCCTTATATGGTGCCATTCTTGGTATCTCAATTGTACTAAAGGACATTTGGAATTTGTGTATTAGTGCATTTCTAATTGAGAATTTTTTTGTAATATGAAAACTCACATTGGTGCACTGTCAATTATAAAGGAGGAGGCAAAGATTATTTACAAAACTTCCTAAAAATCTAAAATAAAATATTGCATGCTTTACACTCAGTCCCATTTTACAAGTTGCCTTCAGAGGTGGAGGATGTCCTCCAAATATGGAATGGTGTTTTGTATTCAAAACAGTACCCAGATATGGCTATGCATATAAACTCTAATATGAATTGATATTACTCAAAATTAATATTGCACATCACCCTAAAGCAGCAGTTTCCATTGTAAAACAAGATTCTGTTTCACTGTTTGGATGCTTTACTTCAGCAAGGACATGGAAGCTGGTCAGAGCTGATGTGGAGGTGGATTGTGCATAATATAGGGCAATGAATAAGGACTCGGAAATTAATATTTAAAGACACTTTGTATCCAACTGACTATGATTGAACTATTTTGATGTGAATAATACAAAAACACTTGATTTTCAAGTCTGGTAGAAACACTGGTTAACAACACAGTAACATTAGGGAGGAGCTAAACAGAATGCATATCACACTGTTCAGATTTTGTAGGAGAGGATTGACTTTTTTTTCCTTTTCTACGGAGGAGCTATTAAACTTCTTTGGTCTCCAAAACTATGATCCGCTTTTTTAAAGACTTCTTTTATTGTTTGTTTGTCTCTTCTTACCATCAAATATCTGCTGATAATGTAAATGTCACATCTTATTAACAGCTGTGGCCCTAAAAAATGCTTCAGGCTATCTCAGAAGTACTGGGTCCATTAAGCACTGATCAATGAAAATAAGATATCCGGGTTTGGATCTAATGCATTCCAGTGGTAATCATGACAGTCTAACACAGTCAGTACCAACTCATCAGCTTTGTCTGGACACATTTGAGGATACATTTTCTAGTAAGAACCTTTAACCTTAACTGATATTTTGTCTGTTTCTTGCCAAAACCTTACACACATCATTCTTAAAATTCCATCATGAAAGCCACTTATATCCATCACACAGGATAAGCACATAGAGGAGCATTACTAAACTTTCAGCTTGTTATATGACTGACAGGCTGGATGGGTGTTAGATTGTGTTTCTGTATTTGCATACATACTTTAGGATCATTCCTTTCTTGGGGAACCACAGGTTTATTGTGTGAAGCAGGGTTTAAAAGTCAAGTCCCTTGGAGGTTGAGCAAACTACACTGACGGCACTTGGAAGCTCGGTTATTCAGTGGGCCCACCTCAAGGCTGCAGAATGCCACTTTACTACTGAAAAACCACCCCTCTCATCTCCAGGCAGGAAGTTAAAAACACCCAGCAAGAATGGGCTAAAGATTTTTGTGGCATGTTGTAAAGGCAGACTGCAGATTATAAATGTCAAGAAGTGAATATGTTTTTTTAAACAAGATCTGGCTGATGGTTACCGTTTGCAGGCACAAAGGTGAAGCGCTGATACTGGCTCCTCTTCCTTTTGCCATTGCAGACGTAGAAGTTAACTTGGACTGGACTGGATATTCTCTGATTCCTGTAGGGTGGGATCTCCACAACAAGAGTATTCTAAAATACAAACAAAAAAAAGACAGTATTATAAATGAAGCATTTTTGCAGATCTACCTTATGGTTCAGAAGGCATAGGAAGACATTATAACACTGGAAAAAAATGCACCTGCATATTAGGACAAATTCTCTTTATGTATATTCTCCCAATTTGTAGAATTATTAAACAGCATAGGATTAATTTCCACTGCTATGCTGATGACACTCAGCTATATTTGTCTATAAATCCTGACAAAACTAACCCATTACATAGACTACAGGCATGTCTTGCAGGAATAAAAACTTGGATGACTCTTAACTTTCTGCTTCTGAATGCTGACAAAACAGAAGTTATTGTCTTTGAAAAATCCACTGATTAGTCAGATAATCTCAGATGATAAAGTAAAAAATCTTGGTGTTTTTTTTTCGATTCAGACCTGTAATTTAAATCCCATATAAAAGAGGTTTCTAGAATTTTCTTTTTTTATCTGCAGAATATTGCAAAAAATAAAAATATCCTATCCAGGAGAGATGCTGAGAAACTATCCATGAAGTTCTCACTTCAAGGCTGGACTATTGTAATTCTTTACTATCAGGAAGTTAAGAAAATGTAATTTAAATCATTCAGCTGATCCAAAATCCTGCAGCCAGAGTTCTGATGAAAATTAGTAACAGCGGTTATATTTCTCCTATCTTGGCTTGTCTTCATTGGATTGCTGTTAAATCTACTATAGAATTTAAAACCCTCCTTCTCACTCATAAAGCCTTAAATGGCCAAGCTCCATCCATGAGAGATTCGATCATTCCCTATGTGCCTAACAGATCACTTTGCTCTCAATCTGCAGGTTTACTAGTGTCTCCTAGAATTTCTAAAAGTAGAATGGGAGGCAGTTATTTTAGTGATCAGGCCCCTCTCTTGTGGAACCAACTACCAGTTTTAGTTCGTGCGGCAGGGACCCTGTCTACTTTTAAGGCTAGACTTAAAACCCTTTTTTTAGACAAAACATATAGTTTTGTATAGTTAGCTATAGCTATAGTTATGCTGCCATAGGATTAGACTTCTGAAGTACATACGGACCACTTTTTTATCATTCTGATTGATTCTATCTTTGTTCTCCCATTCTGTAGTGTTTGTTAGTCCAACCTCTAACTGTATGCTCTCTTTTTTTTCTCATCATAATAGCTTCGTCTGTTCTGTTCCTATTTGGCTGTGGCGCCATCCTGGATAGAAATGTCGGCTGGACTGGTACCATCAACACCTTTGTTTATAGATGTTGGAGCTTGGCCAGTTTTTCAATGTAGTCCTGTTTCTCTTATTGCGACTAACTATATGTGCTCTCTTTCATCTTCTGACATGGGAGCTGGCTCGGAGATTGTCTGCCTGGCTGTGTATTTCCTGGATCGGGCCGCATGTTGAACTGACTGACAGTTACCTTTTATATCCCTGCTTCTCACTCCATGTCTGCTTCTTTCATCTTGAAACCTAGTCGGGCTTGGCAGATGGCCGCTCACACTGAGCCTGGTTCTGCTAGAGGTTTCTCCCTGTTAAAAGGGAGTTTTCCTCTCTACTGTGGCTATATGCATGCTTGGTGTGAGGGATTGCTGAGTGAGTGCTTGGAAATTAAAGGAAAACCAATGGCATGGCTTAAGTACTGAATAATTCAACAAATAAATAACAAACTAGGGCTCCACTGAACACTGAAGGTATATTCCATTGCTAAAAACAGAGGATGTCACAGAAAAAGTAATATTTCATATCTTAACACAAATGAACATTGTGAATCCATATCTTTGATAGTGCTAAACACACTACAACACACGTAACTAAATCAAAAGGAACAAACTAACACATATTTAAACATGTAAGTCATTATACACATATACAACAATACCTTTTAAAAATGCCTATTTCCTGTCTTTAAAAGAGGCAATAAAGCATGAGTTTAATGTAAAATATTGAAACCTTGAACGTTTCAGAGGCAAATCAAGAGGTATGCTATTAATTTATTTTTGCCACTGGTCTGCATTTAAGGTAGCGTTTCCAGGGGACTGGACAGGGAACTGGTCTAAATGAGCTTGTCTGGGCTGTGCATAGGTAGTAGTTGGACCCACGAGGCTAGTCCATGCCCTGTGTTTGTCTCTGAGGAAAACCCTTGGGCTTTAGCATATCCCTTCATGATACAAATGAAGATACAGATTGGCTTATTTGTTTGCACAGCCATTCTCTGTACTGAAGGGGGCCACCTTTAACCCCTCCAGTTACCAAATCTGCTAGGCCACAGCAAGTATGGATGGGTTTAAACTTTTGACTTCCTTAAATCTGACAGAGAAACACTGTAAAATCTCCCTGGGTGCTCAACTTCATCCCTGAGATAACTATCACTCTAATATGGGCTTTCACATGTAGCAGGGAAATTGTCAGAAAGCAGGTTTTTGTCATTCATCACTATGTTTGGAGCATGTTAGGAGGCATGAAGTTGAAGGCAAGATCAGATCCAGTCTGCTTTCCATATGATGACAGGGAAGACATGCAGGTGGGTGACTTGGTGTGTTAAACTGTACACTGGTTTCCCTCTCACTCCAAAATAACCATAGTTAGCATGCTCATCACAGCAATAAAAACAGACTGTTGGACTAAAAAGCGTTCTGGTTTCGACACACACAGGAAGAAAGTCAGAGCTCTCTTCCAGTCTCTCTCTGTTTTTCAAATTTATAATGACCAGTAAAAGCAGTTACAGTCCTCGAATGGTTTCTACAATTTTTTTCATTCTAATTATTTTTTTAGGGATATTTAGAAACTGTAGAACATTTCCATTAAAACTATTCTGCATCTTGTGTTTTCCTATTTCACAAAATCCTGATCAAAAACACATAATTGTAAGATGAAGAAAGGTGACACAATATAAACGAGCTGAAAAGAAAGGAATATGGTTGTATGGGGTTCTACAATTGTTACCATGATAGTACTTGTTTTTCTCAAATTTGTATTCTTCAGTCTGTCCTTAAGTGTTTTTCCAGCAACTAAAACTATGACCAGAAAACATCAGTCAGTGTTAAATCACATTTAGATACAGAAGGCCATATTTAACCTGCAAATGCTATAATATAATTTACCTGAATGGAATTACACCAACTGACACTAAATCCTCAAGCATCACTGCGTGTTGCGAACATAAGTTCCCTCAATCGGTTTATAGAGACAGGCTACAGATGAAAGACACTGGCAATTAAAAGCATGCTATCATCATGCCTAAGGAAACAACCTCCTTGACTCTGCGTTCTGAAAGCAGACCTAACTAACCGATGAAATCGTAATCAACTCCAGAGCTAAAGAAGCTCTCTGTGACTTGAAGAACAACATTAACTTCATTCCCTCTGTCGACAATTCCCTTTTGGTCAGTTTTATATTAACACAATCTGAGTGTGTGACTGTACGTCAGTGAAAATGAGTGCAATGGTTTATTTTCTCATTATAACCTTCACGACAAGCAGCAGGTAGAAACAGGGGTGTGATTTGCTTCTGGCTGCTTGCTCTCAGGCACAGATGAAGTGTTTAAGCCCAGCTCACCACAACACTTCGCTATGAACTAAACGTCTAGCTATGCACATAGGGCAGCTGTGGCGTTTGTGCTTGTATTTGAGCAAGTTTCTGCCCGTGTCATGTATTTATGCAACACCACAAGAGAACTTGTTTACCTCAACGACTGTACAGTGATTTTGTGAAAATTCCATTAAGGATTGCATCGACTAATCAGTGTGGTCTGTTTTTTTTATTTTGCAATGCTTTAGCAAAGGTTACATCATTAAGCGGGACAAATAAGGAGGAGACCAAAGAAAGGAGAAAGTCTCAGGGGAAAGGAAGACTGAAGCGACAGAGGCATTTCATATAAATCATGTCCTTAATTGGTACTTACGGATTTGACTGTGTCCTTGTCAACCTTGGCTTCCGTCTCCCACAAATGGTGCCCATCTATTGACACAGACACCAAAAAAGTTATGACAACATCTATGGTATATGATACAAAAGGCAATAGGTAATATGTGGCTGCAACTTGCAGGACAAAGTCAGAGAAACAGTGGTAGTATCTTGAAGACAATAGGGGAGTCAGCTTCTGGTTCAGGATTTGGCATTTACCTTTAGCCCTAACCTTAGGCCCAGGAATAGTATCGATTAACTCCCAAAATCAACAAGTTGCAATTCAATAAATTGATATATTAGTAATCTCAGTAACATGTGACTTCTTGACCCATGCATCCATCCATCAAACTTATCTGAAATTATGTTGTGGACGTAAATGATCCAGAGGGAGCAGTCAGACGTCCCACTCTATGTCTATGTCAACACTCATTAATTTGTCCTAGATTAGAGGTCTGCATCCTACAGCTCCGGAACCGCAAGTAGCTTCACATTGCCTATTAATGACTTCATCGCAGATGACAAAAAATTAGCTGATATTTTCAATGTAAGATAAAATAAAACAAAACAAAAAAAACAAATGCATGACTTCCCATTTGCTGTTGTCTACAAATCACTGAAGTCCTCTAATTACTTCTGGCTGATCCTTCTCTTCAGGCCAATTTTCCATGGCAGACTCTATCTAAGGTGAAAGCCACATACAACACAGGCATAGGATCATAGGGGATACGGAATCTCCTCTACCATCTTAAGCTGCCAATTCTGTCGAGGGTGGGAGGAATTAGGGGTGTTTTTTATTAAGAAAAAAATTACCTACAATAACTTGCTTCTGTACTGTAAGTCCATAGGAACCTTTTGTTTGTTGTGCATGCTTTCTCATTGGGTGTTTGATTCCAGTTAGGAACCTTGGTGCATTTGCCTGCAGCCTTTTCCCACTCTCCCTTTATTCTATCCAGTATGTGTAAAGGGGTTTCCCTTGCTGCCATGCACTCAGTGGTGTCTGTGAGCTACTGCAGCTGCTGAAAGCCTGTAAAAGTTCAGCTCACATTCTTTGCGTTTTCCCTGCGATTTCATGCCACACCTTTCGTGAGCAGACTCGGGTTCTGCTGGGGCAATCAGGAATGGCCATATTGCAATTTCTTTTCATTTTTTCAGAGCCAATGAGTCATTACATCTGTCTGAAGTGGCAGTAAGACAAGGCCGCCTTTGTGTAAGCAACACACTATGTGAGGTAACAACATGGTTCCTGAAGCACTTCTCTTACATGTTAGTAGCGGAATAAAAAGAGCCACATATCAGTTGGAAATGCTAAACTTTGCATCAGAAGCAGAAAGAAATTAGGGTCATTGGCAGTTTCCAAACTACTTTTATCAAAGGACTAACATAGCCAGCAAAAACTAAGATCTCTCTTTTAGAGGATTTTATGTTTTTCCCATTATGGCATGAGTATAAAGCACAAGGACTGTAGTCAAACTTGGATGGTTATTGTTGATTGGTAGTGGGGGCGGGTGGTCAGCTTTATTGTTCAGAGAGAAAAAAAGTCAGCTGTTAAATCTTCCAAAATGGCCACATTAAACATAGTAGATGACAAAAACAGACAGTGCACAGATTAGATAAGGGCTTCCTGTTGCGAAACTTGATGAAACTAGATATCCATATGGAAAAGTGTGCCTCTTTGTGATGAAGATGAGGGAAAATAGTAGCAGAATCATGCTTGTAGGATGACTGTGGAATTAACAGATGCAACTTCCCACTAGCAGGTGAAAAGAAGTACACGTACTGCTGTGAAGCTGAAATGAGCGGAGCAGGGCAATTAGAGCAAGCAGAGACACAAGGAAGGTCATAACAACAGAGAGAGGTAGACTGAGATGAGCATTCCTCATGTTACGTCTAGAGGAACCAAGAGGGAATCTCGCCCACCTACGCTCTGGGAGACTCTCCAAGAGGGAAACCTTAGACTACAACGTCAAAGTGAAGCTCCAGCAGTAAACATGTTTTTCAAAGTCGTCATCTCCGCCTTCATATTTGCCCTCTTCATCTGTGTCTTTAAATCACTTTCCTCAGGCAAGGTTTAATGTTTTCTCAATCAAACCTAGAAATTCAACAATGCTGCGGTCGGATGGAGATGGAGGCTACTTGCGGCTTACCGTCAGAGACCGGCGTACGACTGATAACCACAGGACTTTCCGTTCGCTCCTTCTTCCCTGCAACATCTGCAAAATGCTTCTGTTCCCGACAACACCTCCTCATGCAACCAACCTCCACCCACGTTCAATGTGCACAAAACAGATGCAGGCATATGCAAACATGCAACCACAATATCCTTTACCTTTGTTCTGGCTTTCAACTTAGATTATAGGAGGTGGCGAAGCACAAAACAATAGCTGGCATACACAGAGCAGTAGCCTTGTCTGGACTTGTGTTGAACACAATGTTGTTCTCTTCTTTCGAGGTTTAATGCTCAAGCATAAATACATTGGATCTTTGTTTATCTTTAGGTGACTCACGTGAGCAAATGAGCTCCACAAAGACTAACACCAGACAACTCTGATAACACAATGTTTCTTTGCGCAATTAGACTTCGTAAGGGGTGAGGTGACTTTGACTCTGGCTTCATTTCTTAATAACACCTTCATCACCAGGTTATGAACTTGGTGATGACCTGGCAACACTGTTATAGTTAAGCTCACTCAAATAAATCTTGTTTTTTCTGTTTTCTTTGATTAAAGTCTTGATAATGATTGGGAGCTGGTCAATGAGCTCCATCTGGTTGAAATGAAAAAGCGATGATTATATTTGAGATAAATATTTCAGGCACGTGTTCTGACTCATTGCTTCAGGTGGCCTGACAACTGACTGGTGATATATTTACCCTTAAAGTGAACTTACAGTTTTCGACAGCCAGAGGTGAAATTGCTTTTTAAAAAGCAACATTTTGTACATGGCGGCCTTCTGTGACCAAAAAGAGTTCAGTTCAGGATATTTTGAGGATGGAAAATATGATTCACATGCCTAATTGGGGAGTTTTTCTTGTGAAACAACCCAGATGTATTTTGCAGCCATCTTTTTCTCTCAGCTTGGATTTTAAGAAGCCCCCCCCCCCCCCTTTCCTGTTTACATATCTTGAGTTTATTTTCCATTTTATTACCTTCCTACTGCCCCTGCTGCTGCCTTGAATTAAAATGCTTCAATAATTTTACACACGCTCTCACGGCAGCCACCTTGCTGCCCATGAAAAAGTGAAGCCAGGGGGCTAGACGGATTCTCCCATGACTGATTCCAGAGATACAGCTGGGATCTCTTCCTAAACACCAGAGCCAGTCTAAAACGGGTGAAACCAGGAAAATAAATGTATGCCTCAGATCAGGGGGCATCAGTAGTGACGAGAACCTGACAGTAGATATATGACAGGTTTATAGTCAGGAACTCAGTTTTGGTAAGTCTATAACAAGAAAGGAGATGGGATTTGTCCTGACTACAAAAGGCTGGAACTGCAAATAAAAAATGATCAGGAAATGTTGACTGTTGGCCAGTACTCATAATATCAACATAGAAAATTTTGAACTAGAAAGCTGGTCAGTTCTCCACAAATTTTTACAGCCTCAGAGGGGCAGAGCAGCAGCTGACTAAAGGATCCAATGTTTCTTTCTCTTTTTTTTCTTGCAGCTTTGTTTAAAACATCAAATATTTTGCTTAATTCAATTTAACCTTCTAAGAAATGCTCAAAACTCCTTTATTAAAAAAATGCAGCTTCCTTAAAACAGCTGAAAAAATATAATTATATTCATTTAGCCTGAAAATCTTAAAGATCAATTACATTTTGGATGGCTTTAATCATTCAAAAGAAACAATGTTAATGTATATTCCCTTTTTTATCATATTGATTATTTTGCATGCATCTTACATTCTAACACTTTTTTACACTAATTCTAAAAATGTATGATCTTTTCATTTTTAGTTAAGTCACTGTTATTTGGCAGGGTGGTTACCCAGGACAACATTCAAGCAAGACTTACTGTTTGTGGATATAACAAAAAGCAGTGTTTACCAAGTATTAGTCCAAAATTAGCATCATAAATCAAGCTCTGGTCAGTCCAGTCAGATGATGATGCCAGAGCAGAGTCTAGACATACCAGATGTATCTCAACCAGTTCATCTGGTGTTTAGACTTGCCTGTGGTAGCTGCTTAATTCAAGCGTAAACAGCCTTTATATGAACTCTGATAACTTTTTCCAGCATGATTTACAATAACGGAGTAATATTAAAGCAAATGATTATATCCAAACGGTACAGAATAAACTGTCAAAATACATGCTGGGGACCAGTTTTCTCTCTGCTACAGACCAGGCCGTGTGGCACTCCGAAGCTGCAGGCAACACTCCAATTCAATAGATCTAAAATCTACCCAGCTCACGAGGGAATTCCCTCCCTCCCCTCTGAGTCAGAGAGTAGGCTTTCCCCATCTCTCTCTCTCTCTCCTGCTCTGTTTATCTGTATGTCTCTATTTTCCCTGCCTCTAGCGCTCATTTCATTTGTGGAAAGCAGGGCAGGCCAGAACCCACACAGCATTAGGTGTGCCAGGTATGTCTTCCTTCACCTGTGCCAGTAGAGCGGTTTGGATAAACTGGTACAGAACAAATAATAGCAACACCATAAAAGCCGAATCCAGCTTGACAAAGCACAAGCTGATGGAAAGTTTAACAAAATGGACAAGCTGCGGCTCGTCCAAAGAATTTCCTTGCATCCCCAAAAGAGAGGAAACAGACTATTATTGTGAGCTAAGGATTGGTTACATTGTAGCAGAAACAAAGACTTGAGGAGAGGATTTATTGGGTTTAATGATGATAGGCTATATTTGATTTATTTGATCTTTATTCTATTTGCAGTTAGAGATGAGCTGAAACACTAAGAAAAAAATATTTATTGAAAAGGAACAGATATTGACTGATAAGGATGCATGGATAGAACATAAAATATCATTATTTTTTAAATCAGATAGAATAAATCAAATTTCCTGCATGATGTTAAAAAGCAGTCAACTTGCCAAAAAATTTAACTGAAAATTTAGTGCATGATATGTTGTCTTTCCATATCCAAATGGAAATGGGCAGCATTTATAATGTAGCCTTGTCTTTTTCCTCCTTTTTCCTTCCTTCTCGCTCTTTTCAAGAGCTTGGGATCTGCTCTTTTCCGCTTCGCCCCTCAATGGGGAATCCTTGGTGTATGACTCACTGAAAACATTTCCTCTTGAACAACACAAACAGGCCCAGAGGCTAGCAGCTAGAGCAGGTATCAGTGTACACAACAACACCAGCAAACACATGCACATAAGTAGGATTCAGAGAGTTTGCATCAGTTATCCTGTGGGCGCTGAAGAGAGGCAGTGGGGATGGATGGGACATTTAAAAACAGAGTTATTATTATTCAAGCTGTGTTAAGACTTGGCAGCAGAAATAGGAATAGTTTAGTTTATTTGATACTGGGGGTGTCTCCAGGGGTAGGGGAGGAAAGACCTAATAAAAAAAACACACACACTGAAGAAGAGGAAGGTTTTAGCTCTATTGATTGGTAAATAATCTGGTGGTTTTGTAAACTCCTGAGCAGGCTGATTTTTTTTCTTACAGTGTCTTGGAAAATATTTCACACTGCTTGAGCTGAAGCTAAAAATATATAAGAAATGTAGAGTGTATCTACATAGACTTCCTTTAGTTAACAGTTGGTGTAACAGCCTTTTGTTGTGTAATGTCTCTGCCATATGTAGACCTGAACTGAATCTTTGGAAAATAACTGAAGCCTGGATAAACTGACAGCAGTCTGTGAATCTGAAATGTCCAATTTATCAGATAAAGGTCTGGACCTTGACTCTCACAAGAAAATGTTTGGATCTACTGCAGCTCTTGGTGCTTTTTTTAGAATTGTTGTCCTGCTCGAAGTTTGCTCTCCACTTCAGAAATCAGTGTTTTGAAGCCACTTCAATGATTGCCCTGTATGTTGCTACATCCATTTTTCAATTAGCTTTATGCAATGTCCATATGCCTGCTAAAAGAAAAGCAACTCCACAGCATAATACTGCCACCATCATGTTTAACAATAGGAGTAGCATGATGATCAGAGTTAGCTTTTATTTTTACCTGACAACAGGTTTACTTTCTTCACTAATTGGGTGATTGTATTTTTTTTAGGGTATCAGAATAAATAGCATGGAAGACAAATATATGCAGGCTTTTCTGATTATAAAGTAACTAAGAAAAACTTTCCAATTCTGTATTACTTTGTGTACATCTACCTTACTGAAACCCCATGAACTGCATTGAAGTTTGCAGCTGTATTGTGTGATAAAGGTTGTGTGGTATGGATACTTTTGAAGGACAAGGTAGAGTGAG
>JAUZNJ010118656.1:0-19342 GCA_034780135.1 Jordanella pulchra | reverse complement strand
CAACATAAAAGATAATGAACATATAATGAAACATATAACATATGATATAGGATAAATAAAATAATAAAAATATCTAAGACTGTGTTATTGTAAAAGGAGAGGCAAAGAAGTAAGAAAATACACTGCAACTCTGTCTGTCATAATGCTCAAGTGTCTCCAATCTGTTGTATTGAAGAAAAGGCTGAGCCAAACCACAAAGCTCTTCATTGGCTGGTCTCTTTCCCAACTGCCAGCTGTAGTCATGAGTTCTGGAAGATTGCTGAATTGAACAAATAAAAACCTGATACGGGCCACTTACTATGTAAGGGGGCTATGCTAACAGTTCAAATTTGGAAGAGTTTTACTATTTGCTAAAAACTCAGAGTAGAACTGCTGCATCAAAAATGAGTTCGTTCAGATGGTTTGGGTATCTGATTAGATGCCTCTTGGATGCCTCCCTTTGGAGTTTTCTGGACATGTCTCACTTCAAGGAGACCCTTTTTTCTGGGCCTGATGTTACTTTGAAACCACCAGCCGAGCTGTTTCTTACTCTCCAAGGCCCCCTAACCCCCATGACTAAATCACAAATTTAGATAAGAGAAACATAATACATGGCTAAAAGGGTGGATCTGAAAGTAAAAACAAAAAAAGAGATTAAATTCCAAATCTAAAAAGATGATTAAAGAAGAAATTATGGATCATTCAGTTACAGTTTTTCTCATGTTCCCTCAATCATATTAAAAATGTTGCTCAATATTAAAAAAAATATTACTTCAGCACAACAAAAGAGACAAAGGAGAACAAAAGATATTCATGCACAGCATGCTACATCTGTCTTATGTTCTGTGGTGGCCTTACTGCTTAGTGTCATTCACACAAAAACAGAAACACACGTGTGCCACTTTTCTGTTTTACCTCCAAGATGCTATCACAAAAGGACTTAAACACAAACAGAGCCCATTTTCCACTGGTCATATGTCTGTTCTACCTGTCTCTCTGCACCTTGTACTGTACATTCAGAGATCATTCAAGAAAGACAGTTGTTATCAACTGGACCCATGGATGAGCAACGGGCTGCTTGATTACTACTGACTAAAGTTAACACAAAGGCACATTCAAATATCTCACATATAGGTAACATTTAAAAAACACAAAAATAAAACAAATACAAAAACCAAAACAAAAAAAGAACAAAAAAAAGCCTCCAAGTGTCTCACAGTTTGACACAATAATCTGTCAGTCAGGGTTACGGTGTACATTTTAGGGCATCTTCAGTGCTCAGGAAAATCAGTTCTCATGTAAAAAGGTATCAGCCCTAAAGAAAAACAGAAAAAAAAATTCTGAATTTTACAGAATTTTGTGTATTGTGTATATATTTATACTGATATTATTTTGCATTGGTTTGTTGTGTATATATAGATATAAAAATGTTTGTATATCTGGAGCGTGTAACCAAAGTAATTTCCCTCTGGGATTATTAAAGTATTTCTGATTCTAATTTTTCCTAAGAACTGATAACTTTTTTTCTTAAGACTGACGGCTGTTTTCCTGAAAACTGAGGATGTCCTAAATTATACATCGTATAGGAGCTTTTGTACATTATTGCCATAGCATGACTGTTATGGGTTTGTGTCAAAAGGGTATTTCTTAGCATTTATCATTAGCTTTTAGAAGACTGTTAGCATATGTCCATTTTTGTGCTAAGGGCCCATATGTCATATTCAAGGCATTATACAGACACAATTCAATCAGATCACACAGTCAGATTTGTAAAAAGTTTTCTTACTAAGGAAAATCTGCTGATTGCATCGACTCATTGACTCCACAGCAATTCCTCACACCAAGCATGCATGTAGTGAAAGTGGAGAGGAAAACTCCTTTTTAACTGGAAGAAACCTCCAGCGGAACGAAGCTCAGTCTGAGCGGCCATTTACTGAGAAAGACTAGGGTTCAAGGAGACAGAAGCAGACAGACAGAAGCAAAGATACAAAAGGCAATTGTTAGCCAGCTACCAGACAGACCCGTCCAGGAAAGAGACAACCAGGCAGACGAGCTCTGAGCCAGCTCCCATGTCTCCCATTATGGTTAGTGGTTATGCATGGTTATGAAAATTTTCAAGGTTCTGCCAAATAAATGATCATATGACAGATGACATCCACAGTAAGAAAGCTTTGTGACTCACTTTAACCTTATACTAAGATCATATCTGTCATCATAGCAGAACCAATGTGGAAAACACTGGATTATGGAGAGACTGGAGAACAGATTGTCTATTGTAGGTTTCAGAATTTTGGAAAGATAACTAATAAAGTTCCCCTACATCTCAACCCCAGGTGTGCAACACCCTCTAGCAGCCATTATTAGGGACAAGTGCTAGACAAAGAGGAACATTTCTTTCAGACAAGCACAGTTTGCCCCCTATCTCGTGTCACTGGAAGAGCTTTTATGAACTGAAATCCACAGATGTATATATGGTTTAAGGATGTTCAATCTCTTATTTAAAAAAAAAAAACAAAGTTATGGTGGTTGGCAGAGTTATGTAATAACAAAACACGTGTAAATTCCCTTATAGCATCCAGATAAAAACTTAAATAACTGAACCATATTGCAATAATGAATAAAATGATAAATTATTGCAATTATTAATCAGCCATAATATTTCATTATGCTTGGTAAATATGCAGACAGTAAAAAAGTACAAAAGCAGTAATTTCAGTATAGCCTACATCTATAATCATACTGTTTAACAAATGGATTGATATAGAGTTTACTACAAAAAATTGAATGGAAAAGATTTGCTCACGCTTCCACTAGACTCCTCTGCTTGAGCTCCTTGTATTGCTGGATTTTTGAGGATGTAGAAATGGTGTGCATGGCTGGAACCAGTAATTTGCAAGCCAGTTTTTTTCCAGCCTGTAGGACCTGCCCATCCCCACAAAAAAAAATGTAAGTAGAAATAATGAATAAATTATGTTTTATCCATTATGTTAAGCTGATCTTTCACCCGTTGAAATGTATGGTTCTGCTTTATGACGACTGCTTCATTGCGCAATTAATGTTCAAACGGCTTTTACATTCTTGCAGGATGGTGTGTGGGAGCCGCATCAGAGTATGAGACTTCTTGGGGGATTTCACAAGGCTTTTTGCATTTGTCAGTCACTTCCTTTACATTGTGCATGAATGCTGGGCTGTGCTCATTGGTGTTGAATCTGTGTAAAGAATTATTTTAAGTACGTGGTCTGTACGGAGAATCCACTTGCAGATAAATATGACTTTTGTATACAACTTTGATGTACTCGGAAGTTCTGTAGCTCCTTAAGTATTTTCTTTTGAAGGTTAAATGCTGTCTTTTTCAAAATAAAGTTAAGCTCAGTTGCAGTTATGACACAACACTTAGTTTCCATTCCTAATTTATGTAGTGGCGTGTCAATGCAGTGTATGATGGTTTTGATAAAATTGCCATGTATCAGTGTATTGGTCCAGAGCACCAGTAACGAGGGCCTATATTAACTAAACACTGAGCTACAGTACAATTTTTTTTTCCCGACACAATGTTAAACACGTTGCCCTGCCAACCTATCCAGGCTGTGACCAACCCTTCGCCTATAGACTGCTAGAAATAGGCAACAGCCTCACCATAACCCTAATGGAGGAAGTGGGAGAAAACGAGAGGATGGATGCATGTCAAATGGGCGCAGGTCCTAGCAGCACAGATCATCACCATTGATGATGACACCTGTTTTGTGGCTGTCATGTTTGTATAATTGTAATATGTTTGTATAACATAAACAATGCTGCTGTATTTTCCACTCGCACTAGTTGATTTAGATCATTGACTTGCTTTTGTTTTAAGCCCATAATTCTTTGCAAGCATGTGTTGTTGAAGCTTCACTTCCATCTTCTTTGTGGCTGTCTGGCAAACTATGTTTCTGTGCTTTAGTGGTATTGAGTTAGGTTCAGGTCTGGGGCAATTGTCATCAAAGATGACAATTAGGAAAAAGAGTCAGGATGTGTTATGCAAATGATTTATCAATTCTGTTCCAGCTATGCAAGTCCATGGGGAGAAACAGACATTCATCCAGTCAGTAACACTCTCCTCTATTTCTGGGAGATTCACAGATATGCCAAGCTGCATCTAGGGAAACATCACAGACAGACAGACAGACAGACAGACAGATAAAGCAAATTCGTCTGCCTGGTTTATGCAAGATAAAACATTAAATTATTGTCTTCCAAAATAAACTGTATGTCAGTTTTGTTATTATGACAGTTCAAAAGATTGAAGGTTTGATCAAACATATTTTTTTTAATGTTTGTTTTTAAATATTATACCCTTTGTTTTGATTGGTTTGCTACTCTCTAAATAACCTAATGCCTGCACGTGTTTGTTTTCATGAAGGCAACCTATTCAGTTGCCTAAAATTGGAGAAAAAGCTGCAAGATGTTGGGACCACAAATATGTACCTGTCTGTGTCTGTGTATGTGCATTTCGTGTGGAAGTGGGGAGATTTCAGGTTTGGTCTTAATGTCCTGAGGGCTGGAGAGGTTTGAATGTCAGTTTCTCTAATAACGGGAATCAGTGAAAAGGTCATTCAGAGTCGCCTGTCCACACCAACAGGACAATCTGTGTGTGTTGTGTTTGTGGGAGTTTGTGGGACATAGGTGTGTGTGTGTGCACGTGTGTATTTGACTTTTTGTGTGCTCATGTGATCTATATTCTTATTTGCTTTCTGAAAAAGTGTCTGTTTAGTTATAGGTATGTGTGTGTGATATTAAAGGGGGGCATGGACCATGCCCCGGGCAGAAATTGATCATCTCGCAAAGAGAAGAAAACAAGGAGAAAAAGAAAAATGGCATAAGGTCCTGTAGTGTTAGAAGACCAGGAAAAGGCACGGGAAGTAAGAGAAACGGGACACGATATAGGACAGATAGAACAAGGAGAATGGAAATGTTACAAAGTACTAAGAGCTTCCAGTGAAACAAGTAAGGGTAAATGATGTGAGGTACTTAGAAACTAAGAGAGAATGGGCTTTAGACAAAATCTGAAAGTGAAAATAAAACTCCAAAGAATTACATAAATATGGGGGGGGTGCTGAGAAAGCAGTCCATGCATTTGTTCCTTCAAGGCTGGATTATTGTAATTCCTTAATATCTGGAAGTCCACAAACTGTAGTTAAAAGCCTTCAGCTGATCCAAAATGCTGCAGCCAGAGTTCTGATGAAAATTAAAAACAGAGATCATATTTCTCCTATCTTAGCTTCTCTTCATTGACCTTCCGTTAAATCTAGAATGGAATTTAAAATCCTCCTTCTCACTTATAAAGCCTTAAATAACCAAGCTCCATCTTATATCAGAGGTCTGATCACTCCTTATGTTCCTAACAGAGTACTTCGCTCTCAATCTGCAGGTTTACTTGTGGTACTAGTGACTTTTTCAGGTTTGTGTTAATTGAATTTCTAGTGTGAATTTATCATTTTCAACAATGGGGTGGATAAGTAACAGCAAAATAACAGCCTAGTCCAAATTATTAGTAACTTAAATATCATTAATTTTCTGCTATGATTTATTGTATATCAGTAGTGTTTTTATACAATAAGTAAATATAAGTCACTACATGTATTTACAGGTGATTCCTAAGTTCCAGGTGATGACCCAGTTCAGAAGCAAAAGGCAAGTTTAGTCGGATTCAGTCTGCATCTTATTTTTAGGGTCATTTTGCTGAGGCTAAAAAGGCATCTAACCTCAGTGTTACATGCAGCTAACAGTTTTGTGCATAAATAGGTATCTATTTTGCTATAAGTTGTGACAACACTCTAAATTGTTATAATTATACTTTATTATAAATACCACCTTAAATGCTATTATAAAAATAAGCAAAGCAATATTAAACTAATTTTAGAGCACATTATAAAATATGAGAACAAAAATTGCTCGAAAATACTCAGAACCTTTCTTATCACCAAAATGTTTAACATGAAAATATTTATGAATTTTTACAAGGAGTCACAGCTTTGCTTTGAAAACAGGATCATTGGCTGTAAGTTTCAAAAGAACTTCCTTCCCTTTTTATGTACTCTAAAAAAGGTTTCGGTTTGCTTTATGTTTAAATAGAGGCTTTGTAAATAAACTTTTTGTTCTCCTTACACCATCTAAGCTTGGTTCATAACGTACAGGAGACTGAAATAAAGGAAATTACATTAATATTTCATATTCCACAGCCATGTGGTTATTAGGCTGGTCTCCTCTGCTTCCACAGCAATACATTAGGCCAAGACAATTGCCATGTATTTTACATGTTCCTGTCAACAGAGAAGATAAATGCTGCCACATAATGATGTCAAAGGCCTGCAGAATTAAACAAAAAGGAAAAAAGGAAGTATATCAGAAAGCCGTTGGGCTAAGTGTGTGTTATGTGTCTGTATCAGACACCAGGCTGCTGCTTGTCCTTTGGTCAAACAGCTGACCTGATTTGCCCTATTAAAGCCTCAGAGTTATCTGCCTCAGGGGGATGCAGGCTTTAAACACCAGTTTGTCCTGCACTATTTCGAAAGGACTTAGTTACACACTTTAACATCTCACACACAATGTTGTGACCCTGAATCACCCTTTACCTCTAAAGCGATTTTGGCCTAAATCCTCAAGTGGCATCACTGAGATGCTCAGCTCCTTGACTAGCATCACTGTGCACAGAGTTTGTTGATAGTGAGTGTGTGTTTCTCTGCCTGACTTAAAGTGCAGGGGAATGATGTCCAAGCGATTATCGGTAAATAGGTCTCAGAGTTTGATGCTTAGCAGGTACTTTAACCTCAAGAGGTTTTTGAGAGAGACCAAATACCTTTATTGCATTACAAACTTCGTATAAACAAGCACGTGCAATAAAATTATATACATTTGAATTAAAAGTCCTTAAAATGGTTTGTGGTTAACTAAAACTTTTTATACAATGATTAATATCATATTTATTCAACTTAAAATTTGGAATCTCAATATTAACTGTTTTTACAACCCTCTTCTAAATGTTTTGTATGCACCATAAACCTGATATGTCTCCATAGGCTAATGTGATTGTTGTGGCCATAGGCTTCACTAATCTTTTCATACAGGAAAATGAGGTATGATTGTTGGGGGGTGCAGCCCATAGTTGTGAATGAGTGGCAGTGTGCCAAAGCCAATAAGAAGCAGCATTTTGAGTTGGGGGAGGAGAAATCCCCATGTTTTATTCATATTCAGTCAAAATAATCCCCAGACAGTTGAGTGTGATCGTCTACATGTATGCAAATGACTGTGGTAAAATAACATAAAAGTTATAAATGGAGAGAAATCTAATGCTTTATGATTTTTTTTCAACTGTTAAAATTATAAAAGTCATTTTGACCTTATGCTGTCAAGACAAACAAATGTACATGGGACAATCTAAGAGTTATAAAAAACTACCCAAACAGTAAATTCAAGTTAAAATACAACTAAACCTAAAATTGTTAACAACGCTGAAAGTTTCAGATTAACATTGACACATAAAAAATATTTTACGAAAGAAATGGGACAGGTTTCTCACAAAAGATAAGAATGAGAATTATTGTTCTCATCTAAATATTAGAATTATTTGTAAGCACAGGTCTCTTTCAAGAGATAATAAAATATTTAAAGAGTAGCAGGAATGAAAAAAGCTCATGTATACAGTTTTTTTTTAATGAAAATTGCATGCTGAGAATTATTGTAACCTTTTATGCTCTTTTTGTATGTTTTCACTTGTATTTAGATTATTTATTTTAAAGATAAGATCCAAATATTTCAGAAAGGAAGCCTTCCTTGCCATTACCCTAAACTGCAGCTCTGTCCCTAGATTCACTAGTAGATTCATGTCTGGACTCTGACAAATGGATAAAATTAATAGATGAAAAAATAGAGAGACCTTGACTCCGTTGTTATGCTAAACTGGGGTCAGGTTTTGGATAACTGCAGTCCCTTCTCGGACTTCAGATGTGGCCTCTTGTTAACAAAGACTCTTATTACCATAATCAACAGCTCTCGCCTCTGGTCTGCAATCAGCTAAATCAAGGACTCTTTAAGCAGGGAGACTAGAGAGTGTGCATATTAAATTGGAAGACTACACTAAATTCCAGTGCCTTTATTTACAAGTGATTTAAATTCATACATGTAAACAAGTAAACAGCACAGTGCAACTGTTAATGCATTTTATTCCTTTTTTTATTTTGCACGTTTTTTGTTGTTCTGAAACCTTATAGGCCATTTATTTCCTTAATCACCTATATACTGCTATTTATCATTTTGGGAAATTCTCTGTATTTGACATTACCATCATCAATAATTCAGCCGTTTTAAAGAGTTTGTCTTTAGGTTGACACATTAGACAACAAAGTCATTTTTAAAACATTTTACAGGCAGGTCCTGATCTGCAGTTTATCTTGTCAGCACGTTTAAATGAGTGCACACAGGGGGAAGTAGTGTCTATGTGTCTGCTCTCAATACAAATGACCTTTCATGACTTAAGGGGATCCCAATACGGCTTTCCCAGACACACTGACCTTTCAGTCCAGACAGGGCATAAGGGGAGGTGTGAATAGTGGTGCATGTCTGTGAGTCCACAGTAGTAAAACAGAGAAAAAAATTATATATGTGGCATTAGGAAGCAACAAACAAACAAAGGAGACCCTTCCTCAAACTTATGTTGGTTTATTTAAATATTTATATTACAACATCCATTACTTCACATCATTACAAATATTAAAATATCTGTTTTTTAGGGTTAAGGGTTACATAATCTCTTTAGGACCCAAAGATATGTGAAACTTTCTGATATCTTGGGTGCCCTCTATATAATGTTAAGAATATGTTTCCATTTTCAAAAGTATGACTTAAAAACTTTCTGTTCTGTTCAGAATGGTCGTAAAAAGCTGGACGGAGAACTTCCAACCTAACCATGTCCACGTCGTGCTTACTGCTGCATGTTAAATACTGCAACGATTTTGGCACCTTGGCTGACTCAGACAATTTATTTTGTCCATGCACCAAAAAAGAAACAATATAAATCTTCGAAAACTGTGCGTGCACAGCTGCTTGCTGAAGGTCGGTACGTTTTAAGGTTTTTCCGGGGCTGCAGTTTAGATGCATGTATGTAAGTATATAACAAATGTAGAAAATTTTGGTATTGCCCATCAATAGGAGAAAAGAACACTTATAAAAACAAATAACTGCTCCAAAGCCCTATTTGTTTATCTCATGGTGACCAAAAAAAAAAAAAAAACTAAAATTATTTATGTTTCTCTTACTAAGACACAATATGTGTCAAGTTAAATGTACAAAAAAGATGGTGAGGTGTGAACATTATGCATAAGAAAAAAAAAAGTTCTCTTCCAGCCACTCAAGAACAAAATGACGATCTTCTCTTCTTGCAGCCTGTTTTTGACACATATTCAAGGCAGAATTTTGCTTGTTTGTGGTGTTAGAGATGCATGAAGATCGTGTACTGCATAGGAAGGGACCAATGAGTCCTCCAAGAAAATATACATTTGAATTCTTTGAAAGTATGAAAGATACTGGCCAGAAAGAACCTTGTCCTGTTTCTTACAGCCTTGGGTAAAAAAACTAATTTCTCTTGTCTTGTAGAATATATATTTACAGTTAAAGAGACATGCTTCTATGTTGAGAAGTAGAAGCTTTACAGCTTTTATAATAATCTGGTGTAATTGGCAACATGGAAGTTAACTGCCCTGAAGCAGATATAAATAAAACTTTCGACCAAGTTTTTTGCAACCAGAACAATTTGTAATACATTCAGAGTAGATAGACTAAGTTTTTCGGCCTAGCACCGGTGTCAGTGTGTCACGTCACATCAAAAGTGTCATCAGTCTGGAGGTAAAATAAAAGGCCAATGCATCTCTGCCTTGTAGTCATGCTTTCAATGTGCAAGTCTGCATGCTTTCGGAGGGGCCCTATTGCCTTAAAATGAACTGGGGGAGGGCCAGCTTCATAATGAACCTACCCATCACCCTCTTTCTTCTATCTCGCCCTCTTTCTAAGTCTATGTGAAAGACCCAAAGCATCCACGGTGCTGAACTGACTCTAATCGATTTGTCTGTGAAGGCGAAGCGTCACCCTCAGAGTACCACAATGCAATTCTCTCTATCTCTCTAAGTGACACACACACACACTGAGTACTAAATGAAGTCTGAGTGATGCTGAGACTTTCATTTTTCTCAGGGAAAAGGAATGTGAAGATACTAATTCATCACAAGCTGGTAGAAATGTAATAACATAAAACAAGCTACTATCACTATAATGCTAATGACAGTTGAGGTAATGCTACTTCTTTTTATATTAATGTTTAAAATATCAATAACGCTATAACAATGTAAAACAAATTACACAAGGTGCTTTTATATTTTCTTACTTTTTTATCTCATATATCCTGCAGTTGAATTTAATGTTTTTAAAACTGAAATTACATTTCAGTTTATCCACACTAACCAAAGCCTTCTATGACATTTCCTAGTGACATAAACAAAATTACAGAGGTTGGTTTATTTAGTTGTATATTTTATCCAGATCAATAAATCTTTACCGTAATATAGCTCAACTAATACAAAGGCTCGACAGCAAATTTATAGAATAACCTTCTTAAGTTTTATTAGGTTTGGATGCAACAATTAGCGACACTGAGATAAAGTTTGAAGTTTTGAAGAAAACTGATTAATGATAATAATAAAGTTAAAGCAAAACCCATGCATGAATGATTTTTAAAACTATATCTTGTTTTATCTGTTTAAATATTTTTTTATATATTATTTCAGCATTTGTCATTTTACTAATTAACCAAACTTTTCTGTATATTCCTAATTTGAGAGTTCACAGAAATGTGTTTTAACAAAAAACAAGAGTGTACCTAATTAAAAGCATCAAACTAACAAAATACTATTATCACAAATTAAGTTTTGTGATATTATGTGAAATTCCCCCTTCTGGGATAAGGCTAAAAAGAAATAGAAGTTGCCACTGTCTTTAGGAATTTAAGGATAAAAGGGAAGTTAGGGTGACATGAGGTCATCCGGCTTCAGTAATATAATACTAATACTAATGCTAAGAGATTTAGTAGAAATAGTTCATATGATGCAAGTAAGCTACTTAAGGCATCTAAATTCTGAATAAGTAAATTATCTTTTAAACAAATCATTCTTAAGAGATTCCATAACCCCAGTAGGAATGAGTCTTAATAGTAAAGTTTACATTTAACTTAAATGTATATTTCTGATTTGGTTTAAAGCAACAGTGCTTACACTTTGATCTGTAGGGAAGCTACACCCATAACTTCCAGGTTTAGTGTCTCTGGAAGCCGATGGCTTCACTGCATTGTTGTAAAAGTAAACAGTCTTCCTATGTGTTTTGGAATCTGATAGCTGACCATTTCCACCAGTAGATTGGGAAGTCGTGGAGATACTTGTAAAGACAAGGACATGTTCTTCACTTAAGATTAAACAATTAGAGAAAATATGTCCGATCAAGTAAGCGTCATATATTATGTTTTATTACCTAACAATACATTTTTTTAGCTTAGTTAGGTATTGTTTATAGGGGGAGCTCAGACTGCAGCAAAAGGTGTTCTGGGTTACAGGACTCATTCAGCACTGATATGCACCGTGTGATGTACTTTTTATTGACCTGAAAAATCTTTTTATACATCTCAAATCAAGCAAATACTCAAGCAAAAGCTTACACAGTGTTGAACTGTGCTAAAGTCTATACATTGCAAACTAAAAGCATTAGCTGCAAAAAATAAGTAGGGAATGCAGTCACATGCATTTTATTGCATTGCCTTTTTTTCGATCACATAGCTACCCAGGTGGGTTGTGCTTGATAAGTTCTGGTTTATAGCACAAAGTACAATGTTGCAATGACATAAGGACAACCTTTAGAGGTAATAGCAAAGCTATTACACTTCAGAACCCAGTTTCATTACATTTATCCAAAATTAGATTAAAAGTTATTTACAGCCAAATATATACTAATCATTGATATCCTCTTCACAGAAAGAAAATAACAGCTGTCTCATTGATATAATAATTTATTTTTAATATAAAAATAGCCTAGATTTAGTCTTAAACTGCCAATCACAATTAGGTAAATCCAATTTCATCCCCATTTAACTGCTGCGTGGCTTCAGTGTGTGAGTGTGTACTGAGGTCAATGACTAATTACAACACCCGTGTGCCAGCTCCGTAACAAAGTGTTACCTTAACACACTGGTGCTAATCCTTGATGGTAGCATGCTGAGTTACACAAAGCCAACATTGACCTGCTGTGTACAGCCTGACCCGGCATCTGTATGACTGTGTTTGTGACCACCTGCTGTGTGTGCATGTGTGCGCATGAGGGTGAGGGCATATGTTGTTTTTTTTTTTTTTGTTCTGTTTTTTTTATGTAGAAATTTCTGTGCCTCAAATGCCGCCCGATGAACAGTGTCTTCTGTTATGCAGCAAGGTCATAGATGGAAAAGACTTATTTATACACAATCTAAAAGAGATGATGGATGAACTTGGAACATCATAATGCCATTACAGAGTTTCGGATACAGCACATTCTTGAATATGGAAAAAAGTTACATTTGACATCAGTTATTACAAAATATCCAATATTCTATTTATTAAAAAAAAACGTACACAGGCATACCGCATACATTATACATTTCCCACTAACTTTGTAGATTTTCAAGGTCCATCAGTGAAACGTTTTTCCAATTATAAAAAGAATACATATTATGCACACAGAAACAGACCAAGCCTATTTTTAGTATTTATCTTTAAGGCCAGCAGGGTATTATAGCCAGAGTTTTCAATAACTAAGTTAACATTAAAAGTAAAACACTGAAGCCTTTTCACTGCCTTTACACAACTGTACTGTGTCAAACACAGGTTTGATGAAGTCTGAAACCTGAAAATATTAAGAGTTTTTAAAACACTTAAAAAATAAGCAAAGAAGAGTTAGTTGAACTTAATGTTCTCTAGTTTTTATAGACGGCCCCAAGCCCCAGCATGTCTTGCTATCACACTGTAGAATTTCTTAGTCGTCCCTGCTTTTTGCTTATGGTCCTTAAGGAATATTTGCTCTTTTAATCCAGAAGCAAGGCAGATTTTCTCTCTTGAAATTTATTTTTTGGAGAACCCAGGATCCTTCAGATGCTCTAAAAAATCTTCTCTCAGGTGTGTTGGAAGCTATGGTGTCTTTCCCATGGCTATGTTTTCATTTAATTTTAATAGTGGCAATGCAAACTGCAAAACAAACCATGTCACTGAAGTCCTACATATAAAGTTTTCAACTATGTCCCTGGTTGGGCTTTTTTTTTTTTTTTTTAATTTACACCAAACAGTTTTTTAGTTTAAGACATATTTGTGATCAAATTGTAAAACATTGCATATCATACACAACTTTTTCCTACTTATAAATGGTAAAAAAATCATTACAGGTTTGTTTTGTTTTTTATTCTTTAACCAATTTTTAATCTTAAACAGAACGTTTGAAAATAAGGTACAGTCTTGATGTAATGATGGTAATTAGTTCCAGGTTCCTGGTCCTGTGGTATTGTATTTTACAGTCTCATTTTAACAGAGCTTCTAGTGACTCTTGTGCTGTTTTGTCTCCCAACAAATGTACTTAGTGGTTCAGGAGCTAAATGATTAATGCACTTGTAAATCAACTTAAGACAGCAAGGATTGCTAAAGCTTTCAAAACTCACAAACTTCTATTTCTTAAAGATTGTATGGCGATGATATGTATTGGATTTTTATCCAATAAAAGCAAATCATAATTTTTATTTTTTGGTTATATGGTGAAGTTTTGCATTTGATGGCAGCAGGATTAAGTTGAGCCAATACTGTCATGCAGTAAGATATGAGAAAAAAATAATAGTGTGGAGGTATATCAGGGATGCCTGGGTAGGTATGCAGCTTCTGATTTGCTTAAAAAAGAGTTGAGATTTGTTTAACATATTAAAACAATAATGTCTGACCATGAAGTATTTAATTACCTATTAGTCAGTGAAGACTTTTTAAGGTATTCAGATGACTTATTTAGTCATATGAAATTCAATGTCACCTTACCTCATCCTGACCACACCCCCTGCTTAGTCTCCTCTCCTTATCCCCAATTAGACGGTGTCTCTTACACACTGCCCACTTTGGCGACCAATTTGTACATTTTTCTGGGGGCGGGGTTATGCTTTGAGATCAGGTTTAGTTACACTTTAAAAGATGTGTTGTTGTCCTATTCATTTTTTTGTACATGTACTTGTCATTTTCCGCTTTATCCAGCACCAAGTAAAGCGGAAGACGTCAAGTACAAGTACACAAAAAAAAAATTGGAGAATTTTTTTTTGGCCTGATTGATAATCAAAAGGAAGGAACAATTTTTGAAAGAAAGAAAGAAAGAAAGAAAGAAAGAAAGAAAGAAAGAAAGAAAGAAAGAAAGAAAGAAAGAAAGAAAGAAATGTGAGCACGGAAGACAGAGAGCCTTTAATTGCTTAGAGAAAGGATGACAATTGAGAGGGGAGTAGATGGAGGAAAACCTCCAGGATTATTGATCAGTCCGGCTCTTCCATTTCAGTCGCCTCCAACCCCCTTCTGCGACTCCCCCTTCACCCAATTTGCACCTGTAATTTAGATTGGAATGTGTTTGTGTGTACGTTGAGGTCATTTGGCTCAGCATTTGTCCTTCACTGTGTGCCTACATCTCTTTTGTATTCATTTACCTGTTAATGTGCCTGTCTGTCACCTGTCAATTTTAAGGGAACAGAATCAGTGGAGCCAACAAAGCTCATGCCTTTATCTCTGTGTGAAGAAAGACACTGTGTACATCAGGAACAAAATGTAATGAGTTTTGTTCAAACTGTGATGTTTATGAGCATTTCTTAGTGTGAAGGTGTGTATCATATCATTTTTGTGTGGCAGATGATGGGCTTGGTGCTGGTGGTGGTGAGGGGTATCCTTCTTGATCGATCCACTCCCTCCCTTTAGAGTGACCCCGTGGCTCCTCCTGCACTTTCTCTTGGACATAATGAGCCCTTGCTTATGGAAGAAACAAAATTACATGCAAGCAAAACAATGTGGCAAAACGTTTATAATTTTGCACTATGCTTATCCTGGATGACATTTTTTGTTATTTGCTGTAAAGGCGACTCTAGATTAGCTCAAAGATCTCACATAATAACCATGTGAAAGCTAACTATGACAGACCTACAGACAGGTTTACTCTCATGCTCACAGCCTCAGCTGGGGGGTCATTGTCAAGGCTACAACCTTCCAACCCTGTCTCAGTCTCAGACTGGATCAATTCCTAACCAGACATAGTCCCACCCCACCCTTCAACTACCACTCTTTTCTCAAACACAATGACCAAAGCCCTGCCTGTTCTGCAAACAATAAAAAGATCTCCAAAACCTAAAAAGATTGAGTGCTTTTACACAAAGTAATGAGATACCACATATTTCATGGAAGATAATTATTATTTGAATATAAGTTGATTTAGTTAACATCCACAACCTCAAAAAGAAGTCAAGACAAGAGATGTTTAGATAAATCTCAACAACTTAAAAAAAAATCAATAAAATTAAAGAAACAAGAACTGGAAAGTCTTGCTAAAAACAACTATCCACTAACTTCCTTTATCTATTTAAACCTTTAAGGGTCATCATAGGCAAAAAATCAAATTAAATGTAATTCCACCAAAAGAAAATCTATGCAAAGACTTTTAACACAATGACAATGTACGGGTTAACAAAGGAAATACTGACAAGAAAGCACATTTCCTTATATTCATCCTATATTTTTGTTCTGGATCATCAATTTATACTTAGAGCAAATGTAAGATTTTTTTTGTGAAGTCAGCTTTTTCCTTGCTTCCCTGCTTTATGGTAATCAGTCATATGCTTTACCATTTGGAAGTCTGTTTATTTCCTCTTTAGGGTGGAAATGGCAGGATGTAAACTGTAAGATCACTTTGTTCAAGTGAAAATGTAAGCCGGGATGAAAAAAACTCCCATAACCACAAGATAACAAAGGCAATGAAGCTCACTGCTTTACCTTAAGCATTTAGCGAAGCACATTTGCCTTACCATGTAGCATTAAGTATAAAACAACTATAGACAAATCAACGTTTAAGCTTACTTTGCTTTGCAAACATGAAACTAGACATGTCATGTGACATCGAACTGTCTTTCTAATAGTAATTACATAGCAACTGGTTTTCATAAGAATAATATTTTTTAATGTAAATGTGAAAATGCATTTGTAGCTGGCCAGTTTATTCATTCTTGAGCAAAACTCTCAGAAAACATTTCTTCAGATTTTCTTCTCCTCCTCTGATAAATCCCCATATATAAATCTTTGCTTTATGAACTGGAATTCCAATTGGAAGCTTGGTTATTTAAATAAACCAAACTAATTTGCTTATTATATATAGTGCCAACTAACAACATGTGTCATCTCAAGGCATTTTACAAAGACAGTTCAAACCATGCAGACAGATTTAATTTTTTTCCATGCAGAAAGTTTTCAATCTAAAGATATCCAGAAGTTTGCATCCATTCACTGACCTCCAGAATTTAAACCTGCTGCTTAAGCATGTAGCAACAGTGGACAGAAACTTCTACAACTCTTTTAACTTTTAGTATTTTACATATACTACAAGCGTTGCATGATTGCCTTTGGCATTAGAATATAAGTATCATCTCAGTTTGAAAGTTGGTTTGAGCAGATTTTAATTGATAAGACTGTTTACTAAATTTATTCTATTTATATTACATTAACCATTAAAGCAACAACTTGTTTCAGATCTTCCTTTAAGCACATTAAAGAAAATTTTAAAAGTCTTTCATTTGGGCATTGGGTGCAAAATGAAGATCTTTCCGCTGCCTCTTTATAACACTTTGGCTAAGCAATTTTTGACCAAACTGTTTATTTTACTTGTTGCTTGGTGTTTTGCTCTGTGTGTAAGGTCAATTTCTTAGTGTGTGCATGTGACAGATCTATAATAAGTTTATACATGTGCATCCAAGCTTGTGAAGTCAGTCTAGTGTGTTGCTATGAGTGCTCAGAGTGGCGTAGGCCTTGTTTCCTTCCTTCCTGTTTGAGGGTCCCTTTACCCACCAACACTTGGCTCCTCTGGGATGGCAGTTTCAGTGTGTGTGTCTGTTTGTGTGCACTTGACACTTGGCTGAACAGCCTAGTCCTAGAGGACTGGTCTATCATTGTAGTTCCTGATTCTCAGAAACGTGCACCCCACCTGCAGCAAAACTCCCAAAAGCCCCAAATAGAACCTTGTGAGCAACACACACACTGGCCGACCCTTCCTGTCTTTCACGCTTCAAGTCTTTTTTCTTTTCTTTCTTCTCTTCATCTTCTTCCTCCTTTTGTTGCTTGTTTGCAGAATGGGTTATCTTTTATCCCTTCCTAATTACCTAAATAAGGCTATTTTTTTCCGCAGGTGTATACTGAGTCCAAACAATGAACACACTCCTACTCTTTCTTTCTTCTGTCCATCTTTTGAACTCACACACTGAGAGCTGAGAATTAGGTTTGGGAAGCAGGAGGGAAATCTTCAATATCACATGAATGGGAGGTTGTGGGTCTGTTTTTGGGGTCAGAATGCTATCATGTTGCCAATCAGCAAGGCAGCTCAGAGCCTTCATCAGCTTTTGATTGCATTTAGAATGGCTAATTAAATAAAATATGACATTATGTAAATGTCTGTGTCTCTGCCATATGGCCCGAGGCACTGCCCCCCTTCACCCCACCACCCTGCCCCCTCTTGCTCATCTCTAACACACCAGGAGCGACCAAGTGTGCATTATGATTGAGCTTTTGCATGAACGTGTTTGCATACAAAAGTGAGAAAATGAGGGAGTGAAATGATATTAGTCAAGAGCACCTTTTTTACTGTGCTTCTTCCTGTTTGTTTTTCATTTGAGAAGTGAATATCAGGATCCTGGTTAGCACAAAAAAACTTCTCTAAATTCAAACATTGTGTTAGTGTTTTGAAGCACTACTGAGATGTTTAACTTATCAAATATGTATTTAGCTTCTCCCTATAAATTACATTATTTACATGAAAGGTATTCCCCTAAACAATTTAAGTAAAAAATTGTGCTTTGTTAACTTGGAAGGCCCCTTTTACACACAAGGTTTAACTTCCTGGCAAATACTTTGTGATGTTGGTTTAAAAAAAATGTTCACCAGCCCCCATTGCCCCAGAATGTCCCAATAAGATGATGCAGCCACCATACAACACTGTACTTCACAGATGTGGTCCACAGGCTTGACAGCTTCAAGCTCCTTATCATCTTACATATATGAGTTTTATTTAGCTTGTCGCATTTTACTGTATTTTATTTATTGCTATGACTGAATGAGGGCTTTGTATTGTATATTTTTAGCCTTTTTTGGTTACTCTTCAGTGGAAAGGTCTATTCGTTGAACTCTTGTAGGAGGCTTGATGCAGGTTCCAGTGATCCTTTTTTCTTTAAGGAAAAAGTGTGTTGAATTGACAAATATAAAATATACCTGTTGTTGTGAGCTGGATATCTTCCAGAAATTGGTGTGGTTGTATACAAATTTCTAAACTACTGAGAAGGGTGATGCGCTGTGCTGGTGACTACTGTCTTATAATCTCATTGATTATCACCTCACTGTGTGATGGCAGCTAAATTAAAGTGTGTAGCGTAATATTGTCTTACTTAGTCTAATGGCTAACCAGTAAGGTGTGCCTACAGCCTTGACAGAGCCATAGCTGACTGTTTAAAGCCACAAAATAGGATAAAATGTGACTACCTTGTTAAACACCACTCTAAATCCCAGTCTGTATTGAAACACATTTACAAAGCATGCGAATGATAAAGAACACATAAGCACAAAGCTGAATTTGGCATTTGATTTGGACCAAAGGCCAAAAGGCTATTCTATGGTAATATACATCTTTATTCTAATCTAGTAAAAAATAATAAAAAAAAAACAACAACAGTACATTGACGACTTAATCTGGATTAGGTTATTTTACAACAGTAGCATAAATATTAAATCCCAGTTTCTGCTAATAGCAATAATAGTAATAATAATAATAATAATAAAGCAATAATTTAAAAATGATTTGATTGATTGATCAATCTCAGTCTTTTGTTTGCATTTGGTTATCATTAGAACCAGTTTAGTTCAATAACTAAACAACAATACTTGGACGTCTGGAAGTCATATTTAATGCATGCATTTAATGCAAAGTCCTAGAAATGTTTTTAAGAGACATTTGGAAGGGGGTTTTGATCATTCCTTTATATATATTTACATATACATATACATATATATAA
>JAUZNJ010118645.1:0-19344 GCA_034780135.1 Jordanella pulchra | reverse complement strand
TAAACTACAACCTAATGTTTTATGAATGGCTGTCCTTAATGTGCTAACTAATGTTTTTCTGTGCAGGTTCTCATAACTCACAAGTGAATGTGTGGAAATGTGGGCAGAACTTCCGTGGACTGGAGCTTCTGTTTAGTGTGCCAGTGGTAAGATCACCTCTCTACGGCCGCCTGATCTCCCTCTAAACACCATAGCTGAGCTAAAAGCTGCACTTACCAGATCAGACATATTTTGGGTACAAAGATTAGTTATAACCATTTACATTTCCAACTTTACAACACAGACTGAGGGTTAAACACCTGACTGGGTTTTTACTTTCTAAACCTGGATTATCCACCTCTGCCCTTGATGTAGAACTCAATCTAGAGAGGCTGAATGTGGCCTTGTCTTTACAAATAACTCAAAGACTTCTCAGTTTGTTAGTCGGGAGCCTGTCTTTAAATTTACTACAGTTGGTTTTGGTTAAAAAAACAAAACTTTTTTTTATCGATAAACTGAGCTTTCCTTCATTTTTTAAGAACAAGCTTCTAATAGGAATGTATGCATACATGCTTTTAAGCCTCTTAATATGATTTTATTGAATTAACCTTGTATTTATGTTGGTATACCTCTTTTGCGAAGCTGTAAATTGATAAGCGATAAGATGGTTTTGTGTACCTTATTTTATAAAAGATGCACTCACCTGCAAAGTCACCCCCACAAACAGTACAGTACTGTATTACAAGTATAAACATCTGTACTCACCTGTTTAAAGAACCTCTGCCATAAATGCGAATGTAGTATATAGTAACTTCCAGTCACTTGTAAGCTTTCCTTGGCTTCAAGGGGTTCAATATGTTTTCTGTCTTCTTTGCCTTTTAGTTGGGTTTCATCAACAGTTTGAAGTTTTCAAGCTCTGGGCAGTTCTTGGTGGCTGGAGTTGGACAGGAGCACAGGTACCAAACTAATGTTCACATTGCCAGAGAAAAATGTGTTGCTGAAAACAATTTCAGTTCAGAAGACATATTGTGTCAGTGGATATCCTCTAGATGGCAGTAATGAACCACTTCTGCAAAAACATAAATGCACCAAGCTCCTCTACCTATAAGACAGGGGGGGCAGTGGCTCAGGAGATGGGGGGGTGGATACATTGTAGTTTGGTGTCATCAGCATTTGAGTTTGTGCGTAAATAAATGAAAGTAGTGCAAAGCATCGTAAAAAACCAAATACGAGGGGAAACACCTTTTCTGTAGAGATACTGATCTTTCAGAGCATGTTCATATTTGACTCTGGATGTTTTGTGGTTTCAATAGTTAAATATATCCTGTAACCTTAGCTTGTGTTTTGTTCACAGGTTGGGACGGTGGTGGAGATTGAAAGAAGCCAAAAATGGGATCTACATCATTCCTTTAAAACGAAAACCATCTAATGCAGAAGAAGATAAACAAACAGAATAATAAACTTTTGTTTTAAATTAAATGTTTAAAGCTGATTGTAAATTCCGTTGTTTTGTTTTTTTATGCTGTTTGAAGAACCTGAAGGGTATTTATTTAGCCACTGGCCATAACTTTGCCTCTGGTTGCTTTTTTTTTTTTTTTTTTTTAGAAAAGTGCAGCTTCCACCTCTGTGAAAGAGTCACAGCCTTGTGGGTGAGATTAGCTGTGCCTGGATGGATGAAAGGTGTGAAGAGGCTGCATTGTAGGAGTTCAACTAAGAACCACTCTTTGCATTCCAATCCATGGCAATTGTGTCTCTTTAGGTTATTTACAGTCAAATATGATTGTGGTTTCAACTTCCAGTAGATTTCATTTTGATGAGCCTTTTCAAGTTATTTTGTAAATTCATTAAAGTCAATCACAAAAGATTGATCTGACATTGAAGGCGTCTCATTTCCTTGACTCCAAAGTTTTTGAAGTTATTACTGGATGAGCGAAAAGGTAGAAAGTATGTAGACAACAGAAAGTGACTATTTAATTGGGTTAAAGAATGGCCACAACGGCAGAAACTTGAGCAACAATCAGCCTCGGAGATTAGATGCTCTCCAGTAACTTTATGTGAAATGAAGTTATTGGCCATGAGGCCAGACAAAGTTTTAAGTATTGGAGGAATGAAACAAACTAAAGAGCTTGTTTCATTCAGTCTTGACCTCAAATTAGTTGGGTTTTTTTTTTGTTTTTTTAAAGACATTCATTTCCCTTCTTTAAGGATAAATATGGTGTTGACCCCTGTTGTGCTTGGTATAAAAACCTTTGCTAACACCACACGCATTAGGCCTCATGCAAGAGGCGTTCGTACGAACAAATTTGTTCTTGCATAGTTCGTACGAGGGATTTAGTAGAAAAAATGTTGCATCCTCATAAATTCTCCTATTTCTAATCTTCCCTCAATTACGAACAGATTTTACAAGAGATACAGACTTGATGTAAAAATCTTGCGCAATCAGTCAGCTGCTATCCAAAGCTAGTTTTTCACTAAATGACCACATTTGTTGTTGCTTGGTTGCAATTACCAATTTTATCAGACAGCATTATTATAAAGCAACTCTGCAATTATAAATTACACCTTTATTCACTGATGACAGAACTGCTGGGTATTACACTTGCAGCTGGCATGAATGCTGGTTTAATTTGTTATTTTGTTAAAAGAAAGAACAGTCGGTGAGATCATTGAAATAGTTGTGTTGACTTCCTGCCTGCCCAGGGGACAGCATAAAATGTGATATTTTTATATATTTATTACTCACCTCGGTAGGGGTAGTAAGTATATTAAATATTACTCAGACTGTCATAGTGTGAATCGAGCTCAAATCATGATTAACAGCACATAGAAGTAAATTCAAAACATTCAAAATATAAGAGTCTATTAACAAAAATCAGCTCCAAGTCAAATGTATTTCAGTTTAACACTCTTGACTAAAAACTAGTGAAACTCAACTAAAATATGCTACTATGTACAAAGAAGAACGAAAAACATGGTTGAAAACCATAATCAATGAAATAATGCAGTGATATGACAGTTTAGTGTGGATTTTATGTTTGAGAACCAAAGTTTATCTTGAATCGGGAATGTGATCAAATGAGCTTTCGGCTAATTTAGAGCAATTTAATTTTTTTTCAAAACAATTCAAAATGCAAATCCAAGAGGTGAATAAAACACAATTTGTCCAAATAATATTTTATTAAATGGTTTGTTTAATCAGACATCAAAAACCTTTAGTTAATTGATTCTTAATCTGTTTTGAGTGAGCTAGCAGTTAGCAGAAATGAGGATTCCATTAAATGACCTTTGTTTATAATTTGATATTCAAAATATAATGAACATATGAGAAAACACTTAAACTTTAATGTTATATGAGTGTTTAAACCCTTACTGAAAAAAGTTAGTTCTAACTTTATAACAACTCAAAACATATTACTGTAGCATGATGTATCATGCGATACATTTTGCTAGCTTTGTCTTTACTCAACAGTAAACACTTGAAATGATTAAAATCATCAAAGCCATATTGTTTTAGCTAGAACATCTGTCCCAAACGTCTGATGTGCCACAGCTGTACCTCTGTCCAAGTCAGTTTTGGAAGCTTTGCTTTCTCCAGCAGTTTGCTAGTACCCTGGAGAATTAAGAGAAATAAAAGAGAAAAAGACTGATCATCACAGTGCTATTTGAAATGCTTAAATGACAGTAGTATGAAGCAGTTGTATGATGGAATCTTCCACTCCAGTTTAATAGCAATAAACAAACAACGGTTGTTCCTGATGGCTGCTTGTTTAGTTGCTCAGGTTGACCAACAGAAGTTTATCTGGGAGTTTCTTTATATGGGATGTCAGAGCAACAGGTCTATAGTTATATATAACGTTGGAACTGGAACAAGGCAGGAGGTCTTCCACATCATTGGAACGCTCTTCTGGGTCAGGCCAAATTTGAAGAGGTGTTGAAGAATTCCACAGAGCTTCAGCCAGCGTCTTCCTGTATGCCTTCTAGCTTTCTCTAATTTTGACTTTCATTTGTTGCTGTACATTCCTCAGTAATTCCCTGTCTCCCTTCCTAAAGGTTCATTTTTTGTTCAACAGTTTGCTCAGATGACCGATGATCCAGGGTTTATTATTGTGAAGGCATCTTGCAGTTTTGGTGGAGATGGTATTACCTACATGGAAGTTTATATATCCATGTGTTTGTTCTGGTGAAATAATACATGAGGGGGGAAAGACTTGGATTGCAACTTTGGGTTTGAGTAAAACTGAGTTTTTAATAAAAAAAAAAAAAACATTTTATTTACATTAATTACAAGAAAGCACACACTTTTAAGCTATTCTACAGAAACACATGTCCTTTATAGTGTCTAGTTTTTGTCATCCACTATGGTTAGTCATACACTTTGCTTAAACAGAAGGACTAAATTCACTTCAAAGCGTTTATTTGACAATGTCTATAACATATGGATATATTCACAACACTGTAAGGACTAGATAAGAACAGCATTTTGTATTTCACAATTGCTTCACAAACCACTCATTTCACAATAAGACTATTTAAAGACAAGGCACAGTGCAGGTAATCACATCTATCTGTAAACCAAAGGAGATCACAGCGTTTAAAATCTATACAAAAAAATGCTTTACAGTTGTTACGTACTGCTCGAAGCGGGAACATCTTTTAGCTTTTCACAGTTAGAGTTGCTCTCATTGCTGTCAGTCGTTCTACCCTGACTCTTATCTCTCTGCAACATGTGAGATGTCAAGGGAAGGGAAGGCCTCTTTTGTCATATTTAGGCCCTTGTTTGATGGAAGGATGGCTGATGATAAGGATGGTCTCTTGTGCTTTAAGAGGGACTTTTCACAAAGAGGACGTTGTAGAGTCCACCACCTCACGGCCATTACAAACAGCTGGCACATAGTTGGAGGCTGATCCTGTGAGAATAAAAGTAGGAATGTTAGCCAGGAGACATGCTTGGTTTTCTTCTCTTTTTACTGATGAAAAGAGATTGGAGATAAAAGCTGTGAGTAAAAGGATGGAAATGGGCAGGAGGTATTATCAAAGGACTAATAGGTTTTAGGAGGTTTTCTTTTGTTTTTATAAAAAGCATTAGAAGGAATATGTAAATGATGAAACGGTGTTTGCATTTTCACATATCCACCTTCATATAATGTAGCTAAAATCCAACTCGACCAGGCAAACCTGTAAAATAACAGATAAATGTGAACATTTAAAGCAAAGCGTGTCTGGTTTGATCTGTCAAAAGGGACCACTGAATTGGACAGGGTTTACCATACGACAGCAATCACTAATAAATATAAACTTGGGAATATTTTTATTTCCAATATTCTTACTTAAAGAAGGGAAAGGATGAGTTGATATAGAGTCTCTTAATAAGTATACATTTTCCTAAAACTTTTTCACATTAGGAATGCAAAATACACTGTATTTTATTGGGATTTCCCAAGAATAACATACAGAAAGTTCGGTTATAAAATGGATATAAAATTAAAACATTTTAAAAGGTTTCTCTGAATTGAAAACATTTCAAATGTTGTATGCATTTCTATTCACACAACCGGAGTACTTTTTTACAAGTCTGTGGAGGTGTATCAGCTTAACAAATGTTAAGTTGTGAACCAATGTGATGCTGCCCAATAAAATTAGCAGATTGTTTGTTTTACTGTAAGGTTGAGATAAAACAAAGGTTCGCAGCCATGGAGGTGGAGGAAATAATGATAAATATGGAAAGAAAATCATACTGATATCATACAAAATGATATTTATATCACACCTCGTAGTCTCTCTCAAAGTGCTACAAATAAAGACAACCCAAAACTACTACCAGTGCATACCTAACCCTAAATTAAACTCAATTCACATTTTAGTGTGAATTCCAAAATAGCTTGTGAGGGAAAGCAACATTTTCTCACTTCACAGCAAGAGGACGTCAATTTGATGATGAGATTAGTAAAAATGGTCCTCACTCTGATGCCAAGACAGGAGCACACACACACCTTTGTCTGTTTGCGGGCCCTTTTGATATTCTTTTTTTTATAAACATGCCACAATATTTAAGTTCAGTCATTGTCTTTATATCTGGTTCAATTGTATAAAGATTCAATGTTTCCATTTGCATATCCTCCACTGATGAATTTGCACAGTTTAGTTATTAGAATGTTATCTGCATATTGATGAAGGTTTGTTCTGTGACAACAAACACGTTTGCACCTCTTTTAAGACATACCTTCTAAACCTTCTGAAGATTAGACCCCTGGAGAGTGAATTCTTTTCCTGTCCTGCCAGGCACTGTCTGCCATGGACCCTCCTACCACAGGTTTTCTATAACATTTGTTTTGAATTTTGACTGGACAATTCTAACAATGAATATACTTTAAACTACTCCATTCTAGTTCTAGCTGTATTTGTAGGATGCTTGTCCTGCTGGAAGATAAACCTTGAATAAAACTCTCAAGTACTTTATTTCCATACCAGGGGCATCCAGTATTGAACTTGTCCATTCTCATAACAGTTCCTATTCTTGCAAGAGAAAGAAATCATTGCTTTAAGAAGGTCCTGTGCACACCATAATGCTGCCATCATGTTTCAATGGATTAAAATTTTATTTAGTGTTCTTAGTTCACCTTTTTTTTTCCACATATAATCTTATTTTATTCCTCTATATATTTATTTGACGGTTTTTCATTGATTTCTTTTTTCTTGCCACTCTTTGATGAAACCCAGATTTTTGGAGTCCACGACTTACAGTTGTCAACTTAATAGCTTCTCCGAATTCAATCGTGGATCCCTGCAATTCTTCAAGAGTGGGTTTCATTTAGAGATGCAGGAGTAAAAGGCACAAAATAAAAACGTCAACAATGATTTTCATATTGGTTTTATAAAAGTGATGGAGTGTTGTGACTAATTTTCCACTTCAGAATTATTTGCTAATTCCAATAATTCACTCTTAAGTATGTTTTTTAAATGTGACAAAATGTGTAAAACTCAAAGTTTATGAAAACATTGGCAAGGTACTGTGATTTAACCTTTGGCAAACAGCAACTAGGCTATTTTTCCACCACAACAAACCTAACTTAAATTTTATTTTCTCAAATTAGATTTAAATGCTTCTTGATTTTTAATCATCCAATCTAATTCACTTGCATCAGACTGTATTCATTATTGTTTGAATACTCCAGTTGTGAAATTAACTTTATTGGCCACAAAGTCATTTTTATCATTACAGACTATAAATACAAAAAGCTACTGAGAGCTGGATAAACCGAGGATGTGCCACCCAGAACCCTGTAAAACCACTTAACTAAAACACAATAACTCTCTTTTGTAATCTGCTGGGAAATTTCTCGGCTGGCTGACTGGCTAGGATCACTGACTTATTTAAATCGCTGCTTACTGCCTAGAAAGCCATTATTGTTTGTCCACTCATTTCACAAATGAAGTGCCACATAATGAGTTTTAAATGCTGATATGGGTGAACTTTTTCTGCTGTCAATGTGTTTTTTTGTACTGGGATAAGCTTTTCTTTCACTGGATGGGACTTTCTTACAGATATTATGTTTTATTTTACTGAATTAAGCAGTAGGTGTGATTCTAAATAAACCCTAGTGAGAGAGTACAACATAAGTAGTAGTTCCAAAACAGATTTGGATAATCTATCACTCGATCTATCCATCCCCTGGCTGTGGAGAACTTTGGCTTTATGTTGAATGTGAATCCTTGGCCATTGCCCTGAAATAATTTTATTCCTTGACGTACAACTTGTTATATATAGAAAAATAGATTTATCATTGCCTTATTTATGGCTGATAAGGTAAACACACCTAAGGTAATTCAGTTAACTATCTTCCCATTATCACACTCTCTTGTGTTATTAGAGGCTAGCTCAGAGTACATTTCTGCACAGATGGAGCAATCCTACAGCTCACATCAAGTCAGTTAAAGGAGCTATTGCATTGTTTGTTCCCTGTTTTTAATCACGCAGATATAACTTCAGAGTCAGATTTTGGTTGTTTGTCTCCTTAATAGAGTCACTAAAGGATTTGTTTGTATTTGTAATTGAGTTTTAAAATCTCTCTATAACTTGTTTAGTTTTATTTCACTTTCTATACATAAATGCTAAAGTGCCCTGTAAAGATTTATTATGAATCAGCACTTAATAAATGCAGTTGCCAACCTTGTAAGGAACTTAATATGTAAAAAGAAATCTTCCAAAGTTTACCCAATGATAGAGCATTTCAATCTCCTTCATTTTGCAGATTTATGCCTTTGCAGATTTATGCTTTTAGACATATCAAGAAATCTCTTTGGAGTTTGAAATGGAATTCTTCTAAACGTATTTCACGGAGCAGTAAGTCCCTTGCCAATTTGTACTTTTTCAGAATTGTTTTTATGTAAAAAACACATTAATTAGTTGTTGCTAATCAAAATAATTAAAACTGCAATGTACAATGAAAGGTTTTAAGGTTGCATAGTTCATAGCAATTGTGCTTTGGCAGCAAAATGGTCTTGTTTGAATTCCTGCCAAGGGAATCCTCACTTAGTCCAAAAACTTTAGCTAAGTTAGCTTTCTAAACTGTCCATTCTGAGTGCATTTATGCATTGCCATTTGTTCTACATTTCATTTTTGAAACCTTATACAATCTTCTTTTCAAATTGCTATTTTCTTTATTAAGAGTCACATTTTATTACATTCAATACAGTGCATATTTTTACCTTTTGAGTAGCTGGAGCTGGGGGCTGACGCAGATGTAGACACGGTGGCACTGAAGCGATTGGTTGTGACCCTAAGGGTGGCCACGTTTTTCTGGGGCTGGAACAGGATGATGTGGGTTTTGGGGGCAAAGAGGCAGCCAAGAACCACCGAGCCACTCAGGCTGACGGAGATACACATGGTGGTGGTCTGCACCTACACAAAGAGCAAGACGTTGTGAGAAATATCAACCTCCAATCTTTCTTCAAAGGGGCTGGTAAAGTTTGCCCAAAGGCAGCACCTCTCACATACACACCCAGTATGCAGGCCTTTGATCAAAACTGTTCACTTGTAAATTTTATTTCCTGCTCAGATTGCTCGCAAACTTTTAATCCAATCCCTAGATCTCCTTCTCACCCCTTTGATAGCTTGCTCAAAGGAATACAAGCAATCTGTTCACTTCCAAGAACCATTTGTAAAATCAAACATGACCTGAATGTCAAAAGCATATTTAGTGTGAACATATGGATAACCAAATAGATCATTACAAGAAGACACCTCTGTGACTAACATTCTGATGACTGTTTAAAGAAACAACAGCTGATTTTCAATTAAAACTTAAATGCTTCAAAGGAGAAATGCCTGATTTCAAAAGCAAAACCTCAAAACAAGCAAAATTTCTACTATACCCTTTTTGTCAAATGGTTAATATTCCTCAATTATTCATTATTTTTCCAATTATGGATGAGTCTGAGGTCTTCAATTATGTATGTTAGCAATTTTAATTATGGATTTGAATGTGCATGAATATGATGGCAAGAAGAAGAAGAATATGAGCTAAGCACAGCTGGCTTCCCAGACAGTCTGTTGCTTTGTTGCATAGTCATATTTCAGCTGCTAATTTGAGCTGACTGCTGGGGTCATTTTCCTGAGCTCAACCTCTTCCCACCCCACTGGTGAGCCCTGTAGTCCAGAAACTTATATTTACAGAACCACAGCATGGAGTGAAAATCCTCTCCGAACACAGAGGGACAACAAAGACAAGGCTGAAATTTGGAAGTTGTCATTGAGTTTAAGTTTCAAAGTCAGCAATAGTAGGAATGCCATCGGGATAGTCATTATTACCACTTTGTCTGTTGCTCATAATCTCTTTGTCCTGCTTTGTAAAAGTTAGTTCATATCATGATATAAACTGTGTGAATATGGCATAATTACATTTTATTTATTTATCTTTATTTAAGGAGTGTTTCCTATATAGTTTGGGCCAGATGTTGTACATTTCAATGGCTTTCTTTTTAACAATAATAATCTATAAGCCAATTTTCCACAAAGGACAAATCTGTTAAGTGCACAATTAATAGTTGTCCTGTTGACAGGTTCTTTACCCCGAATTTCAGATTTTTGCAGTGTCTCCGAAGTTGCCCTATTCTCTTGCCTGCCTCTCAAATTAATGGATTCCTTGGCAGGCTTGTCTGTGAAGGTGGAAAGCCATGTCTTGGTCTTCATGTTTCTATTTGTTTATTAATTTCTCTATTAATCCCTTTGGCCTTAAAACAACAAGCTGCATTTATACAGAGGTAAAATCACACAGAGGAGTTTTCTATTTATAAAAATAAACAAGCCACTTCTGAAGGCAATAAAACCCTTTTGGACGAAACTATGTATGAATTTGGTTTAGACTGTTTTTTTGTATTTTTTGGAAAGCTCTGGTTTTATAAGTAAAATCAATTTTGTGAGAACAATGTGAATATCTTTCTTAACCTGATTTGGAAACTACAGAATCGTATTATGTCTGCAGCAATTATAGGGAACCATAAAAGCATTGCAATAAGTTTTGAGTAATTTTGACCTTCAGGGTTGCTTTCATAAGAGAATGTTAATCTTTTCTGGCAGACTTAAGTTCACTGTCATTCAGCTACACAACAAGGCTTAAACTTGTCCAAGCTATTCAACTCTAAACATAGGCCAGTTAACTGAGCTCATTATTAAATTCAGAGGAACAGAGCTTTAAGTTTTTTGTTGCTGTTTTAAACCTTATTTTTTTACTGATGCTTGTGCAGAGGATATATCTTCAAATATATCAAATATTTTTCCGACTTTTGTAACTAATAGAGATAGTCACCAACCCCCAGTTACACAATGAGAATGATGGATTTACATGAGTCCAACTGCTACATCTCTACTGTTTCTTATCTTTAATGAAGGAAAATGTAACAATAAATGTGAATACCACCTTGTGTAATATTTTCATACATTATTATAAGTGTGGGTTTATACTTTAAAATCTAGAAATTGTGTTATAATGCTATTAAAAAAGAGTTATATTGACTTGTTGATATATCTATTGATCATCCGTCTCCAAACCCTTTGTTTCTTCTTGAAAGGTCATTAAGTAAAACTGAAAAGAAAACCTCTCAGGAATCTGGGAGATCAAGATCAAAAGCAGTCTTCTCCTACTAATTCAAAGAGATTAACATGCAAAGATTAGTCATTAAAGGATTTTAAGATCTATCTAGTGCAGTGCACCACAGTAGCTTCATGGAAAACATCTTAAATCCTTCATTCTCACTCATAAAAATATAATTGAAAGCATATTTACCCTGTAGTCACTGGCGGTGACATAGAATATGGGCTGAAAAGCCAGCCAGATGATGCAGGTGGTGTACATTGTAAACCCAATGAACTTCGCCTCATTGAAGTTTTCCGGGCACTTCCTTGTCTTGAAAGCATAGACTGTGCAGAGGATGATGAGGATGCAGTTGTAGGTAAGTGACAAGAGCATGCTGCTGTCTTTGCTGTTACACTTCAGGATAACTACATTTCTCCTCTCTGCACTGATCTCCTTCCGAACCCCGGGCACCTCAACGAGGAGCCAGATGATGGCCACCAGGAGCTGGCAGGAGATAAGAGCACCACATATCACCACTTGGGAGGCCGGGCTGATGAAGCGAGGCCGCTGAGCTCCATCTTTCACTCCGCTGAAGATTCTAGCAATTCGGTTGGTCTTAGTTAGCAGGGCTGAGTAGCATACAGCAAATGAGGTCCCCAAGCCAAGCCTTCGTAATGTGCAGACAGCAGTGGAAGGTTTAGCAATGTAGATGAAGGTTATACTGTAGCACATGAGAACTCCAAACAAGAGGATGTAGGACAGCTCTCGTCCACTTGCTTTGACTACAGGTGTTTCATTGTTCTTAAAGAAAATACCAACAACTGTCAGAGTACACAATATGCCAAGACAGGAGATAGTAACAGGCCCGATTGCCCAGGCATCTTCCCAGCGTATGTATTCTTCAGGCAGGTCATAACACCCTGTCAAATTAGCTAATGGCCACTGACCAAAGCTGCAGTCAGCACAGGTGAATTCATCTTGCAGGTACTGGTAGGGCTGGCAGGGAATACAGATCCAGCAGCACACATCTCCAGGCTGCATGCTCTTCACCTCATTCTTCCTGCATGGATCGCTACACTGGGAGGTGGGAGGCACAAGGCCGCGCCAAGGTACAACGCTGGTGTTCAGGGTCAATATATGGTCCCAGTAGCCAACTTTCTTGTATACAAACTTGCCCTCTTCTTTGTGGTAGTGAAAGATGTTATAGCGACTGATACTGTCCCCTACAGAATCAAAGCGTACCATGCTCTCTGTATCCACTGGTCTGAATGGAGCTGGGGGGAAATAGACAGGAGAGCAATGCTTAAAGTCATTTACAATACTGCTAGAGAAATAGAGTATGATTTATACTTTTCATTATATTTCTCATTACATCTATATTTACTATCAGATAGAAGATGTAATACAGTTGTTTTTTGGAAATTAAATTTGTTTAAATGCTTTTTACGCAACCATTAATTCAATAGGTAGTTTTATCCCCTTTCTTTCAGACTTTCTTGCTTTCAACCTCTTGTGTTATAAGAAAAAAGAGAAAGAGAAAAAAGAAAAGACAAAAAAGTTGAGACCTTCTGTATCCTGTATTGCTTTTTGGCACAGCAATAACCACATTAAATAATTTTTCTTCATGTTTAGAAGGAGGTCCAGCTATATGTGCCTTATCTAACATAATGCATTATGTAAATTTTGTTGTAGAATTCCTATCTATTGGATCATACTTTAAGGTAAGCAATCTCAGTAAGAAAAGTGTGGGTAAAAATGAGTGAATTTCTAATTGTACTTTTTTATGGGATAACAGTTTCATACTAGTGTCGTTATTTTTCAAATACTAGGTTACAACCTACAGATATACCTCCTTATTTCATATACTAATATTTTTTATCTACCCTGTAAGCTACACTACTACAAACAAAAACACAAAAGAAACAAGCTGTAAATAGGACTATAGGTGGTAACTATCAGTTATAGGTTAAAAATGCAGTCAAGGTCTAAAGAATTTCAAATACCAATGAATTGTTACAATTTATTAAAATGAGGTAACTGTGTTACTTTTTTTCCTTAGTAACTTCTACTTGATCCTCTGTTAATACTTTCGAAAAGATGACATTTTTTCTCTAGTAGTCTGTGGTAGCCCACACAGTGCTTTAGGTTACTAAAAAAATAGCACACCTACTGGAGAATATTTCTAACCAGTTACTTCAGCTGCAGCTCCCTTCTAGCACCAGTACAGCTCATTTCATACTAAAACAAACTGTTTTCCAACATCTACAGCTGCTTAGTAATACAAACAGAACTAAGTGTCAGGGATCTTGGTCATGTTGTGTTTGAGTTGTGAATTTCTCCCACTAAGCTGCAAGTTTTGCTTGTGGCTGGGGATGTACGGTGTGCCGTTGCACAGCAGCTTTTTCACAAGCTCACCAGTGAGAGTTTATGAGAAGGTAGCTGCCTGTCAATGTATTTGATACACTAGCCTCCCATTATTATTAGTTTTTTTCTCCTAGGGATTACCGACAGGCGCAAGCAATGTGCAAATACAAGAATTCACAGCAAATTCAAAAAGTAATGCTAGCACAAAAATGAGACATGCAAACTCAAACATTTGATAAGTAATCACAAAGGTAAGGTTAGCAAAAACATAAAACACATGCAAAGGAACATGCTGCAATCACAGGAACTAGAGAGATGCAAAGTGCAAACAAACTGTGAATACAAAACCTTCTGCAAACACATAAATTATGCAAATAGACAGAGCACATGTAAAGGAAAATGCTTCAAGTAGCAAAACAACTGCAAGTTTTGTTCTTATCCCATGTTTTGTTCTTATCCCATGTAAGATAAACCATCCATCCTCCCGCTTGGTCCGTCACAGTGATTGTAAACCCGTGTGTTGAAGCAGACATCAACCCAGTTCTGGCAGATCTAAGGAACAGCGGGGCCCAATTGCTGTTTTCTAGAGGAGCCGTGAAAAGCTGCTAAAAATTTAGGTTAAAAAATTAAGTCCTGCACAGTTGCTTTATTTTTACATCGGATTAATTCAAAATCTCTTCATATGTTGCCCACGAATGAATTGACCAGACCGAGGACTGGATCTGAATCACACTGAGCCGAACTGAAGGGCTCTTCCTTTCTACACTGAGGCAACAGTAAAATTTATTCTTCCCCTCTTTCCTTCTGATGCTCAAAAACTGCTCTGCTTGGTTTGGAAAATAAGGTAGAATAGAAATCTTGTGTTTGTGTTACCTGAAATACACTTTCTGAGTTCAACTTTCCTACTTTGTCCAAAAAGAAGTACCTTTTGTCTTGTTAAATTTACAACCTTTGCCTCGCAGCAACCCTAAGCCTTCATTGGCTTTAATGATAGCATGTAAATAATTTGCTCCAGTCACAAAAATTGTCTTTGGTGTGAAGGCCCCTTAGTTGGACAGAACTTTACTCACAGTCAACATGACTCTGCCCATTATTATTCCTTCTCTGCCCTTGGAAACTGTGGGCTTCAAAACAGATTTGTCTGTTTATGCCTTGAAATAATTTTACTTGCTTGATGTGGGAATAAAATTGCCCGTTGTCTTTTCCTAATTGTTTGCTGATCCGGCTAAATGCCGGAACTTTGTGCTTATGTGTATAGCTGTTTTTGGTTTTTCAGAGCTTTGTTTTCACTGCTTTGAATTTCCCCGTAACACTCTTGCAGTTGGCGTCACATCAATTAGCAAACTTCTGCCTTAATTCTGACTCGATCTCATGAGAATCGTTTCAGTTGATTGGTTTCCTGGCAATGAACCAACTTCTAAGCATAGAACAAGATTAAAAAGTCATTTTAGAATTACTAAAGACAATCCTGGAACTAAACGTGTGAAAGTAAATTATTTACTGCAGGATTGTATTATTGGAACATCTGCTTCATGGTCCACATAACACCTTATTTAAGACTATAAGTGAAGGTATACATGCATTTTATTTTACAACACATTGCTAAAATGGTGAACTTACACTTTGTTAGACTGAAATATTTTGTACCTGTATATGCTGTTGGTTATTTACTCACCTTCAAACTTGGCCTTGAGGATGAACTCTTTATAGAACCTTTTGCCATTGCCTGGTTTCATTGCATCACAGACCTTTGATGTGTTGGAGCATACTGCTTGCCTCATGTTATGCAGAGCGAAGGCCATGGCATACACAGCATTCACCACAAACATGATTTTGGACTCCTGTTCAAAGGTTCCATCTCGCAAGCTGTGTTCACTGCAACTGTGGTCCTGAAGGCTGCAGGCAAATCGATGCTCCCAGAACTCCTTAAACCACGGGTTCCGTGTGTTGGTGTATGGGTTTAGCTTTGTGAAGTAGTCTTCAAACTCTCTGATTGGGTAGGAGGCCAGTTCAATGGTGAAAGCTCCATCTGCTGCAGTCTCACTGCCTCTGACTACACTCTCCTGTGCTCCCCATCCATCGCTGGCCACCCAGATAAATGACGTGTTCATTCGAGCAGCAGCTGCCAGTAACTCACGAGCATCCTCACTGCGGGTGAAGAGGATGACCACCCTGGCGTTGGACTTCTGCTGCAGGGAGCGAATCACATTCTCGTAGCCCTGTCGGTTCATTGAACGGCTCACCTTTGCTGAAGTGGCGATGCAGATTTGCCGATGGCGGGCCTCTTGTTGAAAGGCATCAATGCCAGTCTCACCATAGTCGCCCTCTGATGCTACTGTTGACACGTAGGTCCAGTTAAAGTAACGCAGGATTTCAGCCATGGCCTTGGCCTGGTAGAAGTCTGGGGGCACCGTGCGGGCAAAGTAGTCATAGCGAGTCTTGTCACTAAGCTTTGCACTAGTTGAGGCATAGCTGATCTGAGGTATTTGGAACAGACGCAAGAGGTTGGCCACCTGCAAAAGAGGAAATTATTTACTGCTTTCTTCACTTTTTAAAAAAAGCTTCATTCATATAAATTGCCCGGAAGAAACAGGTTCCTTGACTCTGCCAAAGAAAAGAATATTTAAATCATAATTTTGGTATGTTCATAGTGGGTGATTTGCAGCATTAGTTTTAGCCTGTGGCCTATTTTTCTTAATTTATTTAAGGTAAGAAGTTCCTGTGCTGTTCAATGAATGTAATTTCAAGTGTGTCATATTAAATAAGTCCATCCTAGGAAACAATCGAAGTGTTATATTCAAGATGGATTTTGTGGATACTCAGAAGTAAGCAGCATCCAGCTCAACTCTGGCACCAATGGCAGTTCAGGGTAAGGTTAAAAAAATAAAAAAAAAAGTTAAATATGAGAGTGGGAGAACTGGCAGAAGAGTGCTGCAGTTCTGTGTAATGCCTCTTTAAACTTAGGTCGAAAAGTATTCATTTATGTAACTGGGATATTGCATACTTTTTAATTCTAACGCTTTCCCAATAATTTGGTTTGTTGTATATTTCTCAGATTGACGATCTAGTTGTTTTTTATTTTTATTGTTCATGGTACATATGTTATGGTAACTTATAAAATGTAGAGTTGTGTTAAGGCTTTAACCCATTTTAACAAGGTGCAAATAACAATATGGGTATTTGTATCTATTTACTGGTACTCTATTTTAGCTCCATGGCAGCGGGCAGTTGAAAAGTCAGCTGTGATACAGTGTTTTTCTACCTTAAACTTTTCTTTGTCAGAAAAAATATGTTATTTCCAAACCCCAGAGGCTGCAGAAATACAAATTCTCTTCACTAGCTATCAACACAAACAACTGTTCACACATAAGGCTTTTATAAGAGCATTTTATAGTTTCCCACTACAGATATTCTTTTAAATGAAGTAAGCCTTGCAAAGTGTTATCTTGAAATGTTTCTATATCTTTCAACCCAGACTAATATATTGATTTTCTTGTGGGTTTGGTGGTGATATGGCCACCACGGGTGAATAACAAATCTCTTTTTCTGAAACCACAGTGTGCCGTCCATGTTAAACACCAAACTGCTGAAATAATTGTCTGGCATAGTTGAAACAAGAAATCTCTGCAATTACATTCTCACAGAGCATCATAGTGCCATGACAAGGGGGCAGTAAAAACTTGTCATTCTGCAACATACCTCATGAGACACAGTAGTGATTAGTGAGAACCCATGGGCTTCAATATGACTGTTTCCTCCCCCAAGCATCATTGTATGCCTGGAGGTTTTCCAAACAAGGCATCCCTACGGATCTAATTGGAAGTTTCTACACTCACACTGAGTGCCAGTCAGTTCACTCATTCTACCATTATATTCTATTCTATTTAGAGCAGAAACCCTTTTTTATATATTTGATTTTTTTCCCTGAGCTTGTACTTTAGCAAACTTTTGTGAAACATAGAATGTCAGTCAGACCACATTTTTTTTATTTTTTTTTTAACAGTGTCCTGTCTGGCGATGTGGCAATAAGAATAGTTGTTTCGGTGCCAAACAGAGCCCAACAGATTTTGCTTTCACAAGTGGAGCAGTAGGGCTATCGCGTGTTCTGCTTGTTTTATGCATACAAACTGCTTTATTATAATTATACAGGGTGATTTAAATATTATATGGACACTGCAATGAAAGTAGAACAGGAAAGATAGAACAGAAAAAAAGGAGAAAAGATGAAAGAGACAGGAGATAAAAGGGAGACAATGATAAAAACAACTTCAGTCTGCTTCACCACCTGTAAAGAGATGCAAAAAGAACAACACAACCAACTTATATGGTATGAGACATACATCAAAGTAACTTAATGCTACCTTATCGCCGAAGCGTAAGCAGCATTATTTAATCTGACATGCCTGAAGATAACAATACCAGCTTTCTGTATGAAAGTCAATCTCTAAGTGCCTGGAACCAAGTAGACCTACCTGTAGTTGTTTGTGAAAAGTGCACTTGTGCATGTAAAGTTTATCAGACTAGAAATTTAACGTTAACAGCTATCGCACCATGAAAATCTACTTAAATGTCATCAGATTATTTAATGGACTTTAGCAACAATAATCACTCTTGAGATAGAGGTGCCAAATTTTATTTCAACACAGGTTGATATTATTTTATTCTCATTTTAATATTCTAAATCTGGTTTTAGTTATAAATGCATGCAAAGGTTTTGTTGTGATCAGTAGGAGAGATGATCATTTTCAACATGAAACATGAGGTTTTTTTACTCCTGCAAAATCAAAACTGACTTGGAATGATTCATAGTCTAAGATTTGTTTTTTTCAGTTTTTTCTTTTACCATGATTACACTTTGTGACATAAAAATATAACTAATACCAATAATTTACATACAGTGTACTGTATATCAAACTAGGAAAACCTTTCCTATTTTATCTCACCTAGAATTTTTCTTTTTTTTTTTTTATTTTATTTTATTTTAGATCCGGTATAACTGAGTCAGGTTTTATAGAACAGGGTTTTGTGAAGGCAACTAAAAAACATTGACTTTGTTTTTCTTGACCTACTTTGTAACCAATTTAGGTTTAAAGATTCTTATTAATAGGTGCAAAATCGCATATGTAGCTTTTTTTAAGTATGTGCAATAAGAGGGCATGTTGAAAGTGATCTACAAAGACTGCTGCACAAATATTAAGATGTACAGGCAGGTTTGCTTCCACCCACTATAATGACAATTTAAGAGGGGCTATAAATGATGATGTTCAAAGCCATGGAGACGGAGATCATTATGATATTATTAAAAATATAATTATGAAATTACTACATTCTATTTACATGGTAGCTGATAGGTCATGATAGCTGGCAGATAGCCTTTTATAAACTGCAACAAACAGAAATGAAAAAAAAAAATAAAATAAAATAAAAAAGTTAAATATAAAAATATGAAAAATACCATAACGAAAGAAAATTGTTTTTGTCTGCTGATTGACATAAAAGCAGACTATGTTCCAAAAATCTGGATTCATCTCCACCAGCCCCTCTCAACATCACTTTCATACGATATACTGCTAAATAAGGTAGGCTGTTAAGAACTGAACATAAACATGCTTTGTGCATGCTTATGTAATGTTCAGTTCGATAAGGGAGCGATAAGGAGAAGCTTATCACTCCCTAATCGATAAGGACAAGCTCCTTTGCCTTTTTATCACTAATACTCTACCATTGTTGTTTGTGATGGTTCAAATATGTTTATACAGTCCTGCTCACCATTATTGGCACCCCTTCATGTTTTGCATAGCTGAGTGAATATTTTCTGAAGGAAATGAATCAAGTGAAACAACATTTTACTACTGATAGCAGGCATGGTTGAAAGGGAAAAAATGGACTGTTTTAAAATGGCCAGCAATGAGTCCAGATCTCAATCCAA
>JAUZNJ010118634.1:0-19345 GCA_034780135.1 Jordanella pulchra | reverse complement strand
CCTAAAGGGCGCGCCTCACATTTTGAGAGAAAAAAAAGACTTTTGTATGCGCCTTATGGTCGTGAAAATACGGTAAGTATACTAATCTGATGGAATGGCCCTGTCAGAAACCAGTCTTAAACCATCTCTGAATCTACGTTTGACTCTTTTTTTGTGAAGGAGAACAGGGATATTTTCTCGCTGGTGGATCTTTTTTATGCCCCAAAAGATCTGCAGCTGTATTTGCAACAAAAAGTAGAGTGACTCGGGGTGGCTGATTAGAAATGAAAGAACAAACTTAACTATGGTGTACCACTTTGTTCTGTGGTGTCACGTGAAAGGTAAGTAAAATACATTTATATTACCTACATATGCCAAAATGTGGACACCAATCTGGTGGGTTTTGATGTATAATATAAATTTTTTCCGCATTTTGAGTATAAAGAAGAGGGAAGTGTTCAATCATCTGTGGAACAGAAATAATTTATTAGAATAAAAACTGTTGTTTTTCAGGCAATCATCACATGTGATAGATGCCTTCTGTTTTCCACCACCTCAGGGATCAGTCCTGAGATTTTTGCCAATACTCTGGTTGTGTCTGACATGAGAGCTCTGTTCCCAGGGGTTAAGCATCATTCATATTCATATTGAGTGCAGCTTCAGGGAGTCAAGCATTCTGAGCAACAACTGTCTGGCTTTTCATCCATGCTTTTCTCTTGTTCAAATATTTATTTTTTATTCCATTTAAATTTCATGAAAATAGCTATTAACTAGAAAATAACTGGACATAGAAAGGCCAAAATACAGGCTTTAGAACAAATGAAACCAAGCCCTTGTACTCAGTTTTATTTATTTTTTTGGAACTTATTTTTCTTGAATTCATAGACTGCTTTGTGTAGGAGGAACATAATCATTTCAATATATGTGTTTACCTGTTTGTTCCTTTGTGTTAGAAATCCCTAAGAGAGTGTGTGTGAGCCAAATGATTTGGTCAAATTTCTAAAAGACGCAGGTTGTGTTGTTTAGCAGATGGGGTTCTTATTGTTTCTGCTCAACTTGTCAGTCTATGGGGTTGTTTCAGACTTTGATATTTTATTTTTATTTTTTGCTAATACTTCTTCAGTTTTTGTAATCTTGCTTTAATTAGGCTCATTTAACTGTAGTTTATTCAAGTTTGCTTATATTTTTTGCTTCACCAAAATTGTGCTCAGAACGATCTGTCACTCTTCTGTCTAGCATCCAACATAACAGGCTACTTCCTAACTACAGAAAGACTGATGTTGTTGATTTTGGACACTTATTCACATACAAACACACGCTGTGTAAAAATAGATCATTTTTTGGGGAGGCTGTCTGACATGAGATCAGTATAAAATTTCCTCTCTTGAGTCAGTTAGGATCACTGAAGTACTTAGATTTGTTTTGTTTTTTCTATTTGAGCTTTTTTGTCTATATTTAAGTTTGAAAGTTATATATATTTTGACTGTATGAGGTACAGTTCATTTTTAATTTATTTAAGGTGGATCAAACATTTTTGCAGTCCTTTCAACAGTTACATACATAGTTTGCTGACATTATATCCTCCTTCTGACAGAATATGTAACTGAGTCAGTGATGTCTGCTACCTTACTCAGACCCACAGTTCACAAAGGTTCTCGAGGACTAACATGAAAACTTTGTGATGGCTGCTCTAAAGCATTTACTGTCGTATTAAGCCCTGTGTAGCTAATATGGATAGCTAATATTGTAGCTGATATTGCTTCAAATGACAATTTTTTAAAACCTTTGTTGACATTGAGGAAGAGGAGGGTAAAGAGATTTTCTTTCTTTAAGAATGAGGACCTTGTTTGTGTCTTATACTATATCTTTGTGGTTGGTATTTTTTTAAATACTTTTATTGACTTGCATTTATTACAGTTTCGCAATAAATATTTATGCAGATAAATTCATAAAACAAACAAACAAAAAAAAAAACATTACATGACAGCCCTGAGCTGGCCCAAAACATTTTCATCTGCCTGGTATGCCCATTGCCCAGTCCAGCCCAGTGTGAAATATATTAGCAAGAATTTTTAAAACCTGATGATATTAGCAGAGCTGACCATCTTTAATTACAGTGTTAAAATTAATTTTGCTCCAATTGCTGTAAACATGGGATAGATACGGCTATACTAACTTTTAAATGAACCACAAACACTTTGTTGGGTTTAATGTAGATTTCTTGTTAAGATCTAATATTAACATGCAAACTTTTAAACACCAGGAAATAAAATGTGTTTTAGTTTGATTTTTCCTTTATTTTCTTTTTTTACTCAATTTCTTATACAAACAGGAAACGCAGGAGAAAAATAACAGACTGAGCAGGAGATACCCCAGAATACTATCCAGGTCTCTGTGGGGTCCATGGTGCTTGAAAATGAGGTTTAATCGTGCAGTGGGACTGGAGATATGTAAACAAATTATGAGTATGCTAATCATGATCATTTGGCACAAAGATGCCAGAAAGAGAATTAGATTTTGGCTCTAAATCCATTAAATATAATTTGCTTAGGTTCACTCAGTTTTGGCATAGTACCAACTCAGTGCAGATTTCCCTGATTATGGCCTCATGTTTGTGTTTATGAAAGCTTGAAGTACTTGATGGTCAATTGTATAACAGTGGTGACCAATTTGACTTATTTCCTTAAAAATGTTCCCTTTTTTAATAATGAGATGCTTATTGCCTGATTAAGGTGCAGAAGTCACAAGTATTATAAAGAACAAAACAGGGTAAGTTGCTATATTTTGAACAGTACTTGCTTTAAAAGGTGAAATGCAAATATAATGGAAACAAGATGTCAAGATAAAAACAAAACAAGATGTCATCAGATATAATATAGAAGGGAGAACCAGCAATTGTTTTTCCTTTTTATCTGGAATATTATTGATGTCTACATCCAGGAGGAGCAAATTCTGCAAAGTTATTCACTTGATGCAATGAGCTGGGTTTTCTTTGATTAAAAAAATCTTTTAACCAGTACGACTCAATTGAACAATCACTGTAAAATGGCCAGAGATGACATGTTTTCTGCATTGGCACTAAAGGAATAAACTGAATTTAAATAAACTGTATTACGGTTATTAGAGTTTATATTGTAAAATTTCAAATTATCAAATCAAAAAGCATCCGCAAAGCTGTTACCATATTAGTCACTGTGCCTAATGTGTATATATGTGAGAAACATAAACAAGTTTGTCTCCACAAACCAAATAACAAATTGATGTCAGGTCCAAGGTCTTCTGGTAAGGAATGAGAAAAAAAGATATGCTCCTGCAGGTCTAATTTATAACCTGCTGTTTGCAACCTGACCAGAACTACTGCATCACTGTCCATGTCTGAACTCTAAGCAAAACTTCCTGTTAGGGAGGAGATAAAGACAATGGGAGTGAAGATAAAGGGCATTTAGAGTCTGTACTGAAGAGGAAAAAACTATCTAAATCTCTCTGGTTATCCTCTAAAGTTCTTTCAAGTGAAAAGAAAATATTACCTGAAGATGTTGAATTATAATTGGTGCAGTGTTTATTTGTAGAACAGATGCCACCCTACCCTACTTTAATACTATTTTGATCTTTCGAAGCCCCTTTTGATTTAATTAAGTTTGTCTTTCTTCTTAGATTCAGTCTTCTTCAATAGGAGTCTTTTATCATGCTTATGATATTTGAGGTCTACTTGCAATGGTTCTCCCCATCGTTTAGATATTTAGAGGAGCTCATGTATACAGCTCCGTTAGACTGACCCCAAGGAGGTATTAGACGTAAAGAATTTGTTGATTTCTTTTTTGATGGAAAGATTATTCTTTTGTGGGTTTGGATGCAAGCTTCAAAATTAAAACTTGAATCCCTTTTCCGCTTTTTTGAAAGATTTGGGCTTGTGACCGTTTTCTGTAACACTTCTTTATAAGATATCATTCACCTTGACTCATACTACACTGTGTTTATAAATATACATATTTTGGTATTTATGGTATTTACAGAATATACATGTTTGTTATGGGGAACATTTTGTCTTCTTCATTGTTCTTCATTGTTCCTTCTTCTTCATTGTTCCTTTCTCTTCGAAATCACAGCTGCCCCATAATGGCAGGTGTGATTTCCAGAGAAGTGTTTCAGAGTTCACAGCTATATAACTATGCAGGTGTTTACATAGATATTTAAACAGTGTATTATTGATTTTGTTTCCAATTAATTATATTTTAGCTTACAATAGATCAATAGTCTCTACTTTAGGTGCTGCACACACTTTGTGAAAGTAGGAGTTTTTGATTGGAAAAAGTTCAAAGATTTTATTAAACACAGCCTGATCTTTGCATGAAAAAAGTGAGAAAATCACACTTGAGAAAATCTCACAGGTGAGAGCTTCAGTAACAGTCGACAGTGAGTGAGCATGCAGAGAGGCGGCAAGACAAAGCTAAAGTGAAATATTTGCCTAATCCTGTGAATGATGACTCATCGCATTATTCAGAGTGGCAACGAAATTTCAAACGGAGATGAATCTTAGCAGTAGTACTGGTGCATTGAAAAAGGGGGGGGAATGACACGCGAATCGCTCAAGGCACACTTTCTGCATTAGGAAGCCAATCTGGCAGAGCGTGGAAGAATTGTGAAATTCAATAATTCAGAGAGAAATTACTCCTCTGAAAGGAAATATGAATAATTCAGGGTATTATGACTTAAATGAACTATCAGCTGCATTCAAAATGGAAAGGGGAATTATGATTAATTCCACGTCTGGATTAATAGTGTTTTAGTCAGCGTGTCATCTCGCATCAGTATGTCTGGCTGTCCACTGATGAATTTAGAGACTTAAAGAATGAAGAAAAGAAACTTCAGATATTGGCTCAGTGCTAGGTCACCTGCTGGGTTTTGTGACTGATGAATAAAGCAATCTGCTGAGTACTCAGTCCAGGGAACAGACCTTTGTGATGGCTCAACGCAGGGAGTGCACTCTTCCGTAAAGCAGCTGAGGTGATTGAAGGCGATGCATATATTCATTCTACCATAATCACTTAAAAAGGAGGTAGTTTTCCCCACTAGCTCGGCATGCCACCTGCTGTGGTAAACAGGATGTATACTATGGGGGTAAACATAATGCAGCTCTAAAGCAGTGAGATAATGCTGTACACGATGATAAAATAAATCTCTGGATGGAAATATTAAACTGCTGCTAGAGTAAAGAAATGTATTCAACCTCAGTCATTGCAGGCAGAGTGTGTTTCCAGTAATGTAATGGGCAAGAACTTCTGCCTTGTTGGATGAAAAATAGTTAAATATAGTTAAAAACTGTGGCTCAATGTAGGATTACAGAAAGTGTGAGGAAAGAGCAATATAATGTAGGGAAATTTCGAGGCAACATCTAAAAACAGGAAAAGAATGGAAAAAAAAGTTATCTTCCAAGTGGACAATTATCCAAATGTGGTTTAATGGCAATGAAGTCCATGTTTCAGAGTGGCCTTCACAAAACCCTAATCTCAGCCCCATTAAAACATTTAAGGCCATATCTACAAGAGTGTTTGAGAGCAAGGCACCCAACAAACCTGACCCAATTCCACAAGTTCTGCCTGGACAAATTGGTCAAAATACTTACATACCAAACATTTGATCCAAGTCATAGGTCTTAAAATGTAATTTTAAAGTATAAATATTTGCAAAAATATTTGAATTTCTGGAATGAAGTTAAAATAATTGTGAAATAGATCATTCTGGAATCCAATAATACAAATTATTTTTGTAAGCCTAACTTAACTTTAGTAAAAAAGAAAAAGTGTATGAAGATTTAAAGTTAAACAGTTAAAAAAAGGGATCATTTGTTTTTAAAGGTGGAGGTGGTGAGGATGGTGGTTTTCTCTCGACTTCTCTTGTATCAGCTGCTGCTCAGAAACAGGGTCCAGCTACACTGTATTTGTTGACAGTTAAATACTATCTGATATTACAGAACACCTCCTTGATTGAGTATTGTATTGTGGAAATACTCTACTAAGACTAAAATAGCAGTTTCTTATCCATGAAAGTTCTCAAATCTTTCCTGTCGGGAAGCATACATGCTGGAATGGATTTGTTACATCTGGTAAATGATAAAAGCTATTTTGTTCCTCTGTTGGTTAGCATTGATCCAAAACTCTGCATTATGTTTGAACATCTGGTTATGAGTTTATTCTGTTCCTTCCAACATAGCTGAAAGGAAGTTGGGTGAGCTCAAGACTGCATTAACTGGTCCAATTCCAGCTTTCTTAAGTGAAAAATGCTTTTAGGAAAAACTTTTAGAAAATTGTGTACACTTTAGCATTTTTGATCCAAAGAATGTGTCACATTTGTTGTTAATGAGTTGTAATGTATTCATAAACTCCCAAAATAATTTACTACAAAATATTATATCCGCTTAGCTTATAATTTAAATAATGGGGCATACACAGGTGGACAAAGTTCTTGCTACCTCTTGTGTAATGAAATATGGTCACAGTAAGGACTTGCATCTGATATAAGTAATGATCTAAATCTATGAAAACTGACAAATGATAAAAGTCAGATTTTAAAATAAACTCATGAAACAGGTATGGACCTAAATTATACTACTCTTAACCTATTTTGTTGCACAACCTTTTGAGGCATTCACTGCAATCAAACAAATCATGTTACCATCAGTGACACTTCTGCTCCTATCAGCAGGTATTTTGCCCCCCTCCTCATGAGCAAACTGCTCCAGTTGTCTCAGGTTTAAGGGGGCCTTTTCCAGTTGGTATGTTTAATCTTCTTGTAAAGATGCTCAATGGGATGTAGGTCAGGGTTCATAGAGGCAACTTTAGAATAGTCAAATGTTTTTCTCTTGGTCATTATCCTGCTGTAAAATCCATGACTTGTGACTGAGATCAAACTTCTGTACGTTGGTCAGCACATTTCTGTCTAGAATTTCTTGATAGTTTTGAGATTTCATCGTGCCCTGCAGAGATTCAAGACACCCTTTGCCATATGATGCAAGGCAGCCCCGGATCATAACAGAGCCCCCTCCATGTTTCACAGTATGGACACTGTTCTTTTCTTCGTATGCTTCATTTGTTTGTCTGTGAACATAGAGCTGATGTTCCTTGCTGATGTGAACAATATGTGCAGCTGAAGTCACAGGAACTGCTTGGAGATAGTCTCATGGCCTTTACCTTGAATCTATTTGTCTAAAATATTCTTTGTGATTTCACGACACAACTCTGTCCTTTGTTTCCTCTGGTCCATGTTGAGTATGATGCCAAACCGCACAGTGACTAGCTGTAGCCATATATATAGGTTTTGTCCTCAATCACTGTTTCCAGATTGTAGTGTACAGCCCATATTTGGCCTATTGAAAACTGTAAAAGCGACAGGGCAAGTAAAGTAAACAAATAAAGTAACAGCAAACCTTCAACTGTTTATTTTTTTTTCTGTTGTTGCATCATTAGCAGTAAAATGCGGGAGGAGCTTGGTTGATGTTGGAAGGAAACTATCTGCTGTTTGCCACCTAGAAGCTAATTAGGGATAATACTTGTTGCATTTCCAGTTTGGGAAACTTGAGACAGATCTGATTAAAGTATTTCTGGAGTTGAAGCACTCCTTCGTTTAGACAAAGAACTTCACACAGTTCATGCTTTATGTAACCAGACATGTTTCATTTCTTGCTAGTAATCCTGTTTCCTTTTTTACACCTATTCTCTCCTTTAATTTTGTAACACCTATAGGCTTCACCTTTTTGCTTCATGTTTAACGTCACAATACTGTGAATTCTGGGTATTGCCCTATGGCAATAAAAAAGAAATGAAAAGTTTTAAAAAGTTTGCATGAAGGTGTCAAAACATCTGGAGTGGAGCACTCACTGATGACAAGTTGATCAGGCCTCAGGGAAGAGAGATATAGATACCTTGGCCATGTTCATTTGAAACTAATGTTTTTCCAATTCCCATTTTTTTTAAATTCTGTATTTAAAAAAAATTGTGTGATACTATAAATGTTTTTTTTTTGTTTATTTGTTTTTTGTCTTAGTGTCTATAAGCACATGGTTTTTAGACAGTATGGGTTTTGCACTTTGGAAATTTGATTTAGCTTGGATATGGATATATCTTATTTACCAAGATAAATGTAGGGAAAAGGCTTTTGGATGTACCTGCTGTGGTGTTTTGATTATTTTAAGATTGTGAGTTGAATGTTATTTTTTTTTTTTTGGTTAACATAAAAGCAGATGATGTGGTGATTATGTTGCAAAAAAAGGCATCCAGTTATTTTCAGCTAAGTGATCTTATTCTGTCTTTGATATGTTTAGATAATAAGGTAAGATAAATGTTGTTGCTATTAAATAAGGATCCTTTTCAGATTCTTTTGGAAAACTGGAACTAAGAGCTTAACAAATAGATGTTATCTCAAGATGGCATTATTAGGTTGTCACAGAAGTTAGTTTAAAAATGTGCTATCTCAAGATGAGATTCTGAAAATAAGTAGCTTTTTATAGCTTTTGTTATAACTCTTTTGATACTTTCTTATTTCAGGATAACATTTTAGATTTAGAAATGTTTGCGATAAGATTTTGTCATCTGAAGTATTTTGATTTCTTAGAAATAAAAAGATATGTAATATTTGTTTTAAGATATTAAGATTTCGATATTATTGCAAAAGAAGAAATAATCATGGGATTTAATGTGGTATAATGACAAAATAAACATGAACTCAACAGAATAATTTGATATGTGATATTGTTAGTAGCCTGTAAAACTTCGGTTTCAGAGATAAGACAAAATAAATATCATAAAAAATTTATGTTTTTTTTTTTTTTAAGTCAAAGCAATGCAAAAGAACCATAAATTGTATCCATTACTGTAACTTAAGATCTTAAATAGGTGTTTAGGTTGCAGATTATATAATACTGTAATATTTGTAAAAAAAAACAAACAAACAAAAAAAAAACAGTTATTTAGAAATTCAAGTCTGGGATTGTTTTATAGAAAACTTGAAATGTGACATTTTTCACTGTTTGCATTAAGCAGGTATGATAACCATAACTCAGTATTATAACAATGTGCTCAGAATCTTCTTGTCTCCATTAACTTAGTTTCCTGGAAAAGATACCAACGGTATGACTTACAGACTTTTCACGAAATTGGAGAATATCTTGAGCTTATATTGAATTTGTTCAAAGTTTTGAACATTTTGCTGGTTAAGAAACAATAGGTATTCTTTCATTTCTTTGTCATTGCTTGTTCAAAATATGCACTGCATCGTTTGTTTTATTGATATTTTGACAATTGAACGGGCATGAAAGAAGCTCCTGCATAGAAGGGGAAAAAAAAAAAATCTGTGGAAGATTTTGTTTACCCTCTTGAAAAATCAATTGCCCTCCTACTGGCAGACGGCAGCTTTGTCACGTCCAGAGCTCAACCAGTGATAAAGCACTTTCCCACTATTCTAAATGGATCGCCTGCTTACTTCCAAGGTCACTGCAGCTGCCATCTGTGACTGAGCGTATATGTTTGTGTGAATGCCAAAGGCAGGGGTTGACTGTGATTGCAAATAAATTTACTGCTGAAAACGTGCATTGAATGGGTTACTGATACTTGGGCAGAATTTAACGCTGGCTCTTGAGTTTATAAATCATTGTTTTGTTAACCTCAGTGTTTGCTTGTTGTTCTGACAAAGGTTGAATACAACAGTAAGATATCCTTAACCCTGTAATTTGCTAATAGGTTCCTTGAAAGACATGTTCCCTAAATGTTTGCTGGTTTTAAAAAACTGCTTTATCACATGACTTAGTTTCAATAATGAGGCCTCCTCTCCCTTCGTTCACATTTAGGTCAGTTTCTGGTAACTGACCACTAAGCTCTATCAGACTCCTCCTGTCCCATTTTCTTGCAGTGCTGTTGGGATTTGACTGATTTAGTATGACACTTTGGTTTTGAAACAGCTTCCCAAAGGCCAAGACTGTGCTCTAGTTTACACCAGCTCATGAAGAGTGGTAACAGATTTACTATGGGATGAACAGCTTCATAAAAAACTGTGTTAAAAAGTGTATATCTTTTAAAAGAGAAATAAGTTTAATGGAATCCTTTTGATTTCTCAAAAAAGCTGCTAGAGATTAAGAGAACATAGCATGGATTATATTCAACTCAATTTATTTAATCACAACCAATGCTATCCCAAGGGATTTTTCAAGAAAAATGTAGCAGTCATGCAAAACATCTGATTACCCCTTTTTTGTTAATTTTCCTTTAAAAGTGTACTACCTGAAGAATACAATAAAAAAAAATGAAATAAATCAGGGATATATAAATGCCATTGCGTCCTGACAGATTTGTTCTGTTTTTGCTCGTTTTATTGCATAAAATTTTTCAAATTCAAAGCTTATGCTAATGTCAGAGATAATCTTGGTAAACATAAAATGCATTTTTTTAAATTATGATTTCTTTTATTAAGTTGGTAAAAATAGCTGGACCTAAGTGAAACACGCTTCTTGTAAAATAATGAATTCAGTGTGATTAACACGATTTGTGGCACGTATATTAAATTTCGTACCACACATTAGCCTGAAAAGAGCCAGACCTAGAAAATCAACAAGTTTGTAATGTACCAATCAGAAAAAGACCTAGGGAAAATAACAAAAATCACAGAGTTCCAGAAGGAAAACTGAGCGAGGTTGACGTAAAACAGTGATGTCAAATTCAAGTCATTTAGGGCCAGTATCCTACAACTTTTAGAAATGTCACTGGACCTGCAAACATGACTCAAATGGCTAAATTACCTCCTCAGCATGCACTCACGTTCTGCAGAAATCTGCTAATGGCCTAATTGTCTGATTCAGGTGTGTTGAATCAGAGATACACCTAAGGCTGTGTTCACACTGCAGGTCTTAATACTCAACTCTGACTTTTTTTGAGAAAGCTGATTGTTTTGTGTGGTTGTTCACATTTCCAAATATATGCGACTTGTAGGTTTTTTCCTGCGTAAACTGCATTCCTACAGCGTAAGTGTCCCACATGCGAAGTAGAGGATGTAATGACATCACAAGTAGCGAATATGCTCTATGTTTAGCGAAGTAAAGACGAGTAGGTGTGTTGGAGCATATCTTGCAATCTTTCATTTCTTTTCCAACCAGAGCCAGTGCATTAACAATGCAATCTTTTAAAGAAGAAGATCAAAAATAAAAACTGCTCTACAAATTGTTTTTCTTCCTACTTCTGTGTTGGAAGACACAGAATAGGGATCTTTGTTGAGTATTAATAATATTCAGGTCGGATGAATGTGATCTGGGCGTTCAGGCACGGGTTACATGGTTGTATCAGTTTTAGGACCACATAGCCAAGTGGCATGGGTCGCATTTAAAAAAGATCGGATAGAGGTCACATATTTTGGCAAAAAAATTGGATTCGAGTAACTTCAGGCTGCAGTGTGAACAGTCTAAAAAGGCGCAGGATAACCACCCTATGTTATGTAATTGTGATTTCTCTAACCTGAAAGAACAATAAGGCCTTAAGCATAAAAGCCAATCTTAATGCTCTCAAAGTCTTTCAGGAAAAAAAAATTTCAGCTGGATCACGATTGTTGAAAAGTTATCTTGTTGCTTCACACCACGTTTTATGAAGAGAATGTTTGAGCTCTTTATGAAGGACCTTGGCAGCTTTCCATAACCAATAGAACCGTAAATGTAACTCCACAGCAGGAATCTGTTAGCATACTTGAGTTAAGCAGTGGGGACGCAATCCACACTACACCTGAAAAATGTTGGCTTAAAAGTGACATGGTCAAAGTCTAAACTTAAATTAAATTGTGATGCTGGTGTTTAATTCCTACTGTATTTCTTGGAATAAAAAAAAATTAAATAAAAAGTTGGACAGAATCCCTCCTGTTAAAAACTGGTTAAGTTATTTCAAATACTTGATTGTAGAAGTTTCTGCCAAGTGTGGAAACAGTTATTAGGCTGAGGTCCAAATTACTTCATTAAGTTGTCCCAATTTGTAACTGGAAAAATAATAATAATAATAATAATAATAATAATAATAATAATAATAATAATAATAATAATAGGTTTTTATAGGGTAGGTTTGTTTTAATAAGTATTTATTCTAAAAGATGTACAAGTAGTACAAACTACTACATTTTTACTCTACGTTATGTTTAATAGGATTTGCAAAAGAGTTGTAAATCTGGTGGTTTCAGTCTGTGTACTCAATTCATGTACTCTTTGAAGGTGATATTAAGCATTAACATTCTGTTTGCAAATTACATTCTTCAAGCATTAATGCATGAATACTGAATGTCATCCTTTCAGTTGAGCTCTCATAGTATTAAATTTTCTTTATTCACAATGAATCAGTCCCAGATGATGCTCAACAGCCACTGGCAATGGCTAATTCATCAGGGTTAATTTGCTGTATTGAAGATACAGATTACCTGTGGAGGTGGTTTCTGCTCTTCCATTTCTTTCCGTCTCTTTCTTTTAGACTTATCTGTTTTTTTCCTTCCATATTTTCCTTACATTTTCCATCCCTTTCTTTTTTGAGAGTAGTTTTTTCTTTATTAGAAATATGTTGCTATATTTAAAAAATTATAGAAATTATTTTAATGTTACTAGATTAGAGGATTTAATATATAGCAGAGAACTGTATAACGTTTGTATATAAGCTGTGTGTACTAGACTTAAATTAGTGTATTAATCTCTTAATAGAAAAAACATTGATGGTATTGACAGGGTCAATACAGCTAAAGAGGATTTAGTCATGTAAAAGATTTTTAGCTGAATAACAGTTTGTTGTTTGATTAGAGATACTTTCTAACACTATCCATAGCATTGAATATGCAAATTTCACCAAAGTTATGACACATCAATCCAATATTTTCCACCTATGTCAGCGTTAGTTACCAAACCAGCTGCAAAAATCTGTCAGCTTCTGTACACAAGGTGAGTTAGTCCACCAGTGGGCCTCATAGGTATTTTGTAATGTTTGTAGATGACTGCGTTAATGCTGTTAAGGGTTGGTCTTAGAAGTGCTGATACTTGAGTGTCTTGTGCAGAGAGGTTTTATTTCAGCATAACCTCTGACATAATGCTCAACCAACGATAAGCAATCCTTGAAAATAAGAGCTTCTCCATTAGCTCAGTGAAAGACTGCATATGTTTTTCATCATTTCATATGTTTTTTACTTGTTGCAATATGTTGTACACTGCATATTTGCACTAACTCTTGCTTTCTCTTATTGAAACACTGCATACATATACAAAATATGAATTGTATATCTTTTTGTGTTGTTGTCTTTTATGTTTTCATATAAAAAATACTGTAATTGATGGGAAGGCAGAGCTGCAATCACATTTGTTTTTTTGTTTTTTTTTGTGCACAGCCTTGACAAATAGATTATTCTGATCCTGATCCTTGCTGTGTTTACAGGCTGTATAAAATCCAGCAGCTTTCTCCTGATTGGACGCAAAGGTGTGAATTAATTGCCCTGTTTGTATTTTTGTTTTTACAGAATACAGTTTAGAACGTTAAAACTAACCTTTAAAGGTCTTAATAGTTTGGCATCACTCTACTTACCTGATTAGCTTTCCTATTACCATCCAGCCAAAACGCTTTCATCAACTGGTCCACTTGCTCTTGGAGCATTCCCTGTGATGGGCTCTTAGCTGATTTAGTTAATATCTGTATCTGTATGTTGTTTTGCTAAGTTTGATAGTTATTTGTTGTTTAACTTTTATTATGTAAGGCACTTTGGCTAACTGTGGTTGATTTCTAGATGTACTATATAAAAGCATTTTAGTTGTGTTGACCTGATACTAATTATTTCCTCCGGATTCAGATAATTTGATCTTGTAGAATTAATCTCTGGTCTGTCAAAGGTGGTAGAATATTTTTTGTCAGATTGTATGAGGATAACAAAGAATCTTTTAGATAGACACAGTGTTGACAAGAGAAAACAAAAATATTTAATTTACTGCAATATTTAAATGGAGCTTATGCGAGAGTTCAGACTGAATAAACTGGATCACTTACCCTCATCCATCAGAGGCTCATCTGTCTGTGAAGCAGCTGATTCACATTTCATCCACACCTGTTTGGAATTCAATCAGCATCAGTACTGCTCAAAAGACTTCAATCAACAGCTCATCCTGCCACCAACAAGGATCGAGTTGAATCGCACATCAGATTTTGATTCTTATGACCCCGATTCATCCCTCCTCCATCTCCTTCACCACCATCCTTGCAACCTCCGTTTGGCTCCTTCTCCATGCTGCAGCTAGCCCCTATTCAAGTACTCTCTGGACTCTTACTGCTTCACAATGCAGGCCCAGCCGGAAGACCGCCATGTTAAGCCTGGTTCTGCTAGAGGTTTCTTCTCAAGGGGAGTTTTTTCCTCTCCACTGCTGCTCTTTGCTTGCTCATCATGGAGCTGTTTTAGCCGACATCTATCTCCATACAATTTCCATTCCATCACCAGTTTCAGGCCACGTGGGGTTTCATCCCTGTTCTCATTCAGCAGCTCATGCATGTATTTAAAGTAAAAATATTGGTAGTATACCCTGCCGAGGCCTGAGTGCTATTGTTTCAATAAACTATTCCAATTGCCTTCCTCTTTTTTGTGAGTTTTTCAGATTGAACTTCTCTTTGGGATTAATACAGAGTGTGAAGAATTATTAGGCAAATAGGTATTTTGATCATATAATCCTTTTCATATATGTTGTTCTACTCCAAGCTTTATAACTACCAATAAAGTAAATCAGGTGATGTGCATCTCTGTTATGAGAAGGGGTGTGGTCTAATGACATCACCACCCTACATAAGATGTGCTTAATTAGCATGCAACTTCATTTCCTTTGGAAAAATGGGTCTGAAAAGGTATTTGACAGACTCTAAAAAGTCAAAAGTTGTTAGATGTCAGAGAGATGCATTAGTCTTGAAAAAGGCAAACTTTTGAGGTGTGATCACCGAACAATCAAGAGTTTCAATGCAAATATCCAGCACGGTTGCAAAAAGTATGTCAAATAAAAACCTAATAATAACTGCCCAAGAATTGAAGAAAATCAAGCGTGAAGCTGCCAAGATGCCTTTTGCCACCAGTTTTGCCATATTTCATAGTGGCAACAATACTGGAGCATCAAAAAGCACAAGGTGTACGATACTCAGGGACATGGCCAAGGTGAGGAAGGTTGAAAAACCACCACCTTTGAACAAAAAACCTTGGATCAAATGTTAAGACTGGGCCAAGAAAAATCTCAAGACTTCTACCTAAGGTTTTATAGATTGATGAAATGAGTATGACTTTTTTTTTTTTTTTTGGTTTTTACGGCACTAGTGGCTCATTTTTGTAGACAGTAGGCTGACAGGAAAGGGTATGAGAGAGGGGGAGAGACATGCGGGAAAGGACCACAAGCCAGATTCAAACCCGGGTCGCCCACGTCGAGGACTAAGGCCTCCGTACGTGGGTTGTGCCCCTAACCACTGCGCCACCTGCACACCCAAATTAGGATGACTCTTGATGGTCTAGAAGGATGGGCCTCAGGCTGGATCAATAAAGGGCAGAGAGCTCCACTCGGACTCAGAAACCAGCACAGTGGAGGTGGGCTACTGGTATGGGCTGGTATCCTCAAAGATGAACTTGTGGGACCTTTTTGGGTTTAGGATGGAGTGAAGCTCAACTCCCAGACCTACTGCCAGTTTCGGAAAGACACCTATTTCAAGCAGTGGTACAAGAGGAAGCCTATATCTTTCAAGAAAAACATGATATTCATGCAGGACAATGATCCATCACATGCATCCAAATAGTCCACAGCGTGGCTGGCAAGTAAAGGACTAAAAGAAGAAAAAATAATGACATGGCCCCTTTGATCACCTGATCTGAACCCAACAGAGAACCTGTGGTCCTCATAAAATGTGAGATCTACAGGGAGGGAGAACGGTCCATCTCTGAACAGAGTCTGTGAGGCCATGGTGCTGCAGCAGCAATGTTGATCTTAAATAGATCAAACAACTGACTGAATCCATGGACAGAAGGCTTTTCAGTGTCATCGTAAAGAAAGGTGGCTATATTGGTCACTGATTTGTTTTTGGTTTTGTTTTTGAATGTCAGATATACTTATTTCTACATTTTGTTTTTATATTGGTTTACCTGGAAATAAAGAAGTGAGATGTGTATGCATTTGATCAGCCAAATCTAAAAAAATATTCCAACTTCCAAAAATATTGAGCTTTGATATCTATGAGTCTTTTGAGTTAATTGACAATATATTTGTTGATCAATAATGAAAAGAATCCTCTGGAATACAACTTGTCATATAATTCTACACACACTGTTAAGTATTTTTGAACTGAATTGTACTTCCTTCCCATATAAGGGTAAAATTGGTATTATGATGTTTTTGCATTTAGCCAGCAAGATATGATAAGCCTTCCAAGTGTGACCCATGTAAGAACCACTTGGGAAAGGTATTTAGGCCAGAGCAGGCAGTTGCAAAAGTGAGTTTGGAAGTATATTTGAAGTAAGTGGGTGCAGTCTTCCCTTATAACAAACGTGCCAGAATCATTAGCTGCTACTCTGAAGTCAGCTTTTCTTTGGAAACGCATATCTTTCTGTTGGTAAAGAAGTTTCTGTTACAACCCACTTTCCAGCACATCAGGAGATTGAAATTCTTGCCACATTTTTGCTGACCACAAGTCTGTCCTATACACTTCTTTTGAGAACACATTTCTTTCTTTTAACTTTGCCTTTCTCCCAGTGGTGGTGTTTGCTCCCACGGTTTATAACTCACAAAGTCATTTCTGCTCACACCACAGCTCACCATAAATATGCGCTGCTCATCTGGAGCGGGAGGCGACATTTTTTGCTGTATCTTGGGCTCCCACATTTGCAGCAGTAGGCGTGACTTCCAAATGTTTCATAACAGTAAACAGAAAAGAAAAATAAATCTGCACATAAGGAAACAAATAGTATCGTGGCAGGGATTATTGTGCACTCTCATGCTCATAAAACAGTGCTATGCTCTGCAAGAGATCCATGTTTGGAAAACATTTTAATATCCTTAAATTACAATGCCCTCCTCATACATTTTGTTATTTCTCATTTTTTAATTAATGGGATTTAGTTAGAACAACCTATTTATGTTTGCCTATAAATCTAACCTGGCTAGTTGGGAAGTGTGGTTTGTTTTGTGTTTAAAAACAATAACTTTAATTCTGACTTGTTTTTGGTGACTTCTATTACTTTTTTCAGCATAGAAACATTTATTTATTCATTCATTTATTTTTTCCTAAAAAGTTTGCTTCAAGCACAGATTTTTTACAGGCCTCTCTCAGGATTCCTTTTGATTGATTGTTTACAGAGGCGGAGCTAGGAGGTGACCACAGTGATTTGTTGTATCCATGTAGATGTAATTTCCAAACTCTGACACAAGCAGTTCCCCTCTAAACAAGAGGGCCTTAAAGATAAATTCTGATTATTTTGCGTGGTTGTTTTCATGTACACATATATGTGACTATTATGTGATTTCCTTTGAGAACTACATTCATGCAGCTTAATTGTCCGGCATTTGCCATAGAGGACACAATGACGTCACAAGTAGCGAGTGTCCTCTTTGTTTTAACAGGTACAGTAATGCTGGAGCACATTTCGTGATCTTTCATTTCTTTTTCAGTCAGCATCAGCGCATTAATAACGCAATCTTTTCAAGAGGCTCGAATAGAAAGACTGCTTTCTCATCATCGTCCTCCATGATTGTTTTTCTTCCTGCTTCTGCATTGCACGACGCAGAATAGGGACCATTGTTGAGTATTAATGACGTTCAGGTCAAATTAATGCAATCTGGATGTTCAGACACATGTAGCATGGAGCTCCTCCTTGGCTGTAGACGAGTCAGGACGGGGTTGTCATAGGTTGGAGATCTCCTTTTGCCACAGGTAGAGAATAGATTTCTTCTTCATAGAGAAGACACCCAGCCTTGATCTGGACCATGACACCACTTTGCTCTCCCATCTCCATTGATCCATTGAGCTTTAATGTTAACATATGTCTACCTGGTTGTTTAAATTTCTCCCAGAATAAATTATATGCTTATAGAATGTGGTTTTGTAAATTTGTTCCCACAGCTGAAACAGTTTATGGACCAACATTGTATCTCTTTTGCCCTCATCTCTTCCCTTACATCCTATGATTCTGTGCATTTTGTTAAAAAAACAAATCAAAATATCAAAATGTTGCATAATAATATACTTTCTTAGTCACATCACCATTAATCTCTGTCTATATCTTTGATTAAACTAGGTTAAAGTAAAAACTGGCATTGCTCATTGACACGTAAAGGAGCAACATTAATCCATGCTTACCTCAAACTTAACTTCAAACATTTACATAAACTCTTGTTCAGCCAAATAAAATACAACATTCTCCCTTCCCAAAGTACATTCAGTAACTTTAAAAAAACAGACAGTAGTCTTTGCTTTCTTTTGCTTCTGTAGCAGGTTGTGTTTCTTAAGATGTTCATGATACATGGCATTTGCTATCACCTAGCTGACCAGCAGTTTAAGATTAAATATGGAGGAGGGGGTATTGTGACATTATTTTATGCAGTTATAGCAAACCTTTTTTTTTTTATTAAAAAGACTTAAAACCAAGGGAGTGTTAAGGAAGAAATGTTGTCATTTTGAAATTGCAACCTTTTAAAAACATACATTGGTACCCACATCCACATACAGTATAGCTTGCTGTTAAAGTTCATATATTACAGTTGAGTTCCACAGCTTTCATAAATCTTATGCCTTAATTTTAATTCCAAAACTATGCTGCTTCCACACAGGTTTACCTTAACCAGAATAATCTTGAAATAAACTGACAGCTCCCATTTCTTTCCTCTTTTTCTCTTCACATGTCTGCTGATGATTCCCAAAACCATCTTTTGTTCCTCACTGAATTTCACCTAAAGGTAAGAATCCACCTACAATGTATGGCTTTCCTACACAGGATTTCTAGATCTTTAAATGTAACTTTTTTTAAGAATGGGGTCTTTTAAATTATTTTAGTTTCTTCATGGATTCTGTGTGGATTTGTTAGTGTCGTCATATAATAGCAAAATAGTGTTCCCCTTGAGTAAAACCTAAAGCTGTTCCTTTACCCCATTAGACCAACCATTGTCATTTTGGAATTAAGAGAAGAAAATACTGCATTGGCTTAATGATTAAATAGAAAAATATTGCATAATTTACAGTAAATGTCTTCTGTGATCTCCAATAAACTTACAGGTCACTTTATTAGGTGTTCCTTAGTATTTAACCCTTTACGGACGATGGGAGCGCCCGCGCTCCCAAATGCTTACATGTTTTTAAATGCCGGTAGAATTCGA